>CABFVX010004775.1:16928-60077 GCA_902151425.1 Timema shepardi
CTCCATGATTATGGTGCGCTGATTTAGCACCGAAACATGTCGGGATAATTAGAGTTCCTGTAACCACCATCTACACAGGAAAACTGTCAAAAAGGAGTAAGGGACGTCAATTCTTCAAAATAAAGACTTAGATACTTGGTCATATAATTTTGTATAATATAACAATTTATTCTATAGCTTAGCTTATTATTTTTAATTAAGCCATTTTATTTTATTTGTTATGACCATATTACACTTAGTGTTTTGTTTATATTCTTGACTTGCAGGTTTATTTATAAATACTGTCAACCATATATTTTTTTAATCCATTTTTCTAGCCCCCTTTGACTCATATTATTTTTATGTTTTTATTCAACCTAAGATTATTATTAAATTAAATGATTTTAACTCATTAGTTAATCACTTTCCATTGTTTTTACTTTTTAGCTTTTTCTTTCTCGTTAATATTTGTATTAATTACTATCTAAGTCTTTAGTTATAATCTTTTAGAATAAAATTAACTGTGGTACTGATACTTGTGCCTACTTTGTGTTGGTGAGCATTGCCATCAAAAACCACAAGGCAATGGCCATATTTTCAAAAAGAAAATTTGATATAGGAAGTAGCAATATTGTCATAGATTGTTTCGTTACACCATTGAATATGGTGAATAAGGAGCTGCCATCAAGTACACAATGGTGAGGGCCACAAGGGGGCTTGTCTTGCAAAGTTAGCCTCCTGACGTGCTGCGAAATAGCATGTGCCAAAGGAGATTTGTTAGCCTTTCAAAGCATCATCCCTGATTCAATTAAGTACGGGGGAAATGCATATAACTCCTATGTTAATGCTTCATCCAGGCTGAAGTTTCCAATATTAGCTATAACTAGCATTCGCTTAAATAACTATCCTGGTTCAATGCTCACTTCATTACTTATTTTCACACTAGAAGTAGATGAAAGTGTGTGAACTTTATCTCATCGTTCTGTATGATATGTGAATACCTCCTTACCTATAATTTCAGTTAACACACTTTAAATACCAGCAAAATCTAAAACACAAAATTGATATTGATAATAGTTATAATAGTGATTTTGATTCAAAATAACTATTATTATTATTATTTTTAATATGCCTTTGGGTTGCTACAGTATTAAAAACTATTTTTAATTAACTGGACTTTTAGAACATTTTTGTATTTCCAAATTACAGTAATGATTTTAATTTTGGCTTTAAAATTTTGAAAAACTTTAATAAACTTCAATTATATTATTAGATAAGTTGTGAAAATAAATTTGCAAAGTGATTGTAATATATTTCTTAACACAAGGCTGGCATCTGTTAAGATCAAGGTTTGTTTTTGTTTCTAGAACGCATTGTGCTACCATGGTAAATATGTTTACAAGTTAAAGCAAAATATCAATTTTTAGGTTTTCAAATTCGATTAACACTTTTTTAAGTTTTATTATTAAACTTTATTGAATAAATAACGAAAAAATGTGTTATGAACGACCTGTAACATTTGATATTCATTCATCTCTTAATAAAGGATTCATGATCATCTGCAGGCTTCTTTTAGAAATCGAGGCATCGAGAATAAAGGTATTTTCTCAATATTCAATTCTATAGATATCGAAGATTCGAGCCATCAAATTTCCTATCCCTACTCATCACCCAATCTCTTTTTCAATTAACACCCACCTTGGTGGCGTAGTTGGCTAACACGTTAATCGTGTTGAGCTCGACTGCTGAGGATGGTGAGATCGAGGTTCGAATCTCGGTCGGGTGAACTGGGGGTGATTTTTCCTAAATGGTTTTCCACTCTCCCTCCCCGCAAATGCGGGTTCATTTCCTCTAATTCAACCTACCCCATTCCTAATCCAGTAGCGTAATTAGTACTTAAAGCTTATAACCCGAACGGATAGTAAGACGCGGTGATAAATATTATTATTAATATTATTATCATCTTTCAATTAACACCAGCTTGATAAAGTCATAACTTGGAAAATTAAAATGTAATCAAACTGTCAGCCGTTGACAAGGATCTGCCGACTCATTTTTGCCGTATTGTGTAGGGAAGGGGCTGTCTATAAATACATAAGAACTTAGGGAAGGGTGGGGGTCATTATATTCTTACATTTTCTTACAGGGGGAGAGGGAGGTCAGAATCCATCTTATGTAAGGTTTTTGTCTTTGTTCAGGGTGAGACAAAATTTAATAAAATCCTTCTACAGACGCGCAGCAAAAAGGTTGCGCCTAGTAATGACAGATGGTGCTGGCGGGTAACCTAAACTATGCATACACAGTTATAGACCAATAAAGGTTAAATTTGTGGTCACGAGTTCATTCATCTATCTTTTTTTCTGCTAGCCACAGGTCCTTGCATGTTAAACACATCTTTTGCTTTGAGTTCTGTTGAAGTATCCCACTCGCATCGATATTGACAATTTATTGAATTTCTAGTGAACCCGAATATTAGTACTTTTTGTCAGCTGGTCAGGTGATTTATATTATCGATTTTTTAAATAGTTCAGTATCGTATTTCCTCATTCTAGTGCTCAAAATGCTGAAATGAAAGCAAACGAAGAATGTAAAGAGGCCAAAGAGTGTTTCCAAAGTGAGGAGAGAGAATTTTAAGACTTTATTTAACAGTGTATTAATGCCTACACTATTAAAAGCTTCAAGAGAAGCGTTACTATCATGGATTATTTTACTAAAACGAGGGTAAGTTCAGAAAAATATTCTCGTATTTAAATAAATGTTATAAAATGTGAAAATCTCATCGAATATATGGTATGATTAATAAGAATGTAGTAAAATGAACTTTCGCAATTTCTTATAATTTCGAATTATTATTATAATCAGAAACTTAAAGATGTGCATGTGCATTTTAACACTTAATAAAACTGTTTATTTTAAAGTTTTTTTTCTACTATACAAAAAATGTATGTATAAAGTATATATACTGTATATTATGATTAACCCTAATATAACATAACAAACTTATAATGTTCGATTAGAGATTAAAATGTATGTTTAAAATGTTTCAATCTAAAAAATGATTATATTTTTATAGAATATTGAATTGTGGGATACAATTTAATTTTTATATTATGAAAATTAAATTTTTTAGAAAAAATATTATACAGCTGATTTTTGTGCTCATCGCGGATGTACACACCCAAACACACACACATATACATATATGCATATGCACCGCCTCTTGTTAGCCGTTTGAGTTATATACCTTTTTATTAATGTACTAATTATGCTAATAGGTTAGGGATGAGGTGGGTGTAATTTATAGGAAGTTTTAGGGAAAACCACTCTCAGTGCACCCGACCTGGGTTGAACTTTGATTTGCCCATCCTCAGCAGTCTAGTCTAACACAAGAGTAGCGCATTAGACCATGCGGCCACAAGACGGGTTAGAAATTCAACTATTTAAATTTATATTTAAAGATATTGGATTTTATTATTAATTTTTACTTTCTCATCAAAGAGAAAGTATTGTAATTGTGTAAAAATCATAATTTATATATTATATCAAAGTTTTTATACTTTTATTTTATGGAAACATCTATTTTGATGTATGGTATTTTACTGTATTTCATTTCATTTTCTAGAGAAATATAATATAATGTAGCAAAAAAATCATTCAAAATATGGTTTATTAAAAAATAACTAAGCTAACTATAGAATTGCACTTATAATTAATTTACTGATTTGTTACACCTAATTTAATTTCAATAAGTATTCTAAAATCTCATGTCACCATTTCTTATGTTTAAAACCTTATAATTTACTAAATCGTAAAAAATTCCGTAAGATTGTTGGGGAGTGACTTAAAACTTTACAATCCCTAACAAGGGGTGGGGATCAAAAATAATTCTAAAAAAAGGCCTTACGTAATTTATGAATAGCACTGAGTAACCAGGATATGCTGATTCAGTTGTATTTTACTGAGCTTTGCACACAGCAGTACCGAGAGAGAGTCAGAATGGTTATGTAAATACTATTGTAATGTAGACATGTTTGAGGATTGTATTGGTTTATTCTACTAATCTAAAAAAAAATTAGTGTTGCATCAATATATGCAAATGATACAAATTTGGGGAGCAAAGATACCTATTTTTGTTAATTATAATTTATTTAATTTTATGGTGTGCGAGTATTTATTTTTCACTTTGAGTCAAGTCTGAATGAAAACATCAAGTTGTATTTGAGTTATAATAATATTTGTAGTAGAAATATTTCAAATAAAATTTTGTAATAGATAAATCTATGAACCTTAAACACAAACATACATCTTTAAGTTTTTTGTAGGAGCTGAGAGGGGGGCGGGAAGAGTTATGGTCTCAAAAATTTAGATTTTTAAATACAATTAATTTAGTTGTAAAAGCTACCTTTTTAATATCAGATAAAAATAAATATTTTGGAACTCTCTTTGATATAAACGAATATAGCTAAACTGAATTAAATGTGTTAAACTATGAATTTTCATCATAAAATTGAAAATTCCAAGTATTTAAACTTCGAGTTTTAGTAAAAATCTTTGAGTTGAGTTTGAACAGTTCTACTAAAACTGGATTCAAACTCAAACATTTTATTACTCATACATTGCTAGTTTAATCCATACATTTCACAAACTGATGAGTGGGTTCATAGAATCAATCCAAATAATGAAATAAAATTTAACCAAGTTGAAAATTACAATTTAAACACGGGAATAAAACCCGACAACTTTGGCTTTTTGTGCCAATACTCTTACCATTGAACCATCCTGATTCTGCTTGTATTTGGAGTTACTTTTCAAGGTTGTCATATTCCACTTAGTTCAATATAATTTGTTTATTTTTACATTTATTACTTTAATTCCAGCCTTAATTTAATTAATTTAGGTAAAAGATTATTTTTGAAAGTATCTCTCAATGTTAATATCTTAAAATGAACCCAGAGTGAAAATCTGGTGCGCTAGTCTTTAACTAAAAACATTGCCAATTGTCATCATTGCCAAATAATAATCATTGGATATATAATTTTTTAGGTGTTTCAGAAATTTAATCTTTGAAGATAATAGTCGCACAAACCAATAGTTTACTTATTTGGTATGTTCACTCTTTTGTTATAGTGAAGTACACAGACTTCAAGAAAAAAATAATGTCACTCTTTCCAATTATATATGACACCAAGTTCTTGAGCTTTGAGTTAAGGAAAGAACTTTCAAGAAACGGTAAATATTTCTAGTTTTTACAATGAGGGATGTAATATATTTGTTAATAATTTTGGTTTTAACTTTTTTCATAAACAACATTTATTTAAAAGCACAATCATATTCTGAAAAGATTAGTTCCAAAATCAAGGCTTATTTAATTATATTTTATGTAAACATAATATGATAATGGAAATTAAAAACATAAGGAAATATCAACTAATTAAGTGAAAAATGTGGGAACAATCCAATGCACAAATATGAATGCTTGGCTTCATTGGTAGAAAAAGTCAGGGCTCTCATCTTCATTATTATCATTGATTTTAATGTGTCTTTTATTACTGTCCTAGACAAGTGGGTGTCCAATGTTCTCAACGAAATGTATATATACTTCAAAAACTCCAATGGTGTTAGCCTAGCCCTCTACTCTCCGAGCATCAAATCAACAAATGGCTACAATTTTAATGGTCGGTGAGATAAGTTTTTAATCTTTATATTCTAGTTTTGCTAGTTAGTTTTCAGCTCTTGATTAATCCTTCTTTTGAATTTTTAATTAATGCCAGTTAATGGAATAAATGTTAATTTTTTCAACTTATAACCAAGAAAATAAACTTAAAACAACTTTGAAAAGAAACTAGATTTTTCCTTTTTAATTCTAATAGGTGATAAAAATTAAATACATCATCGTCATCTGATGTTTCTACCTCTGCGGGTCGTCTGGTACATCATGTTTCATTCCTGCCGATCTTTCCAAACTGCTCCTTCAGCCACACGTCTCCACTCTGCTCCTTTAGCTTCCATGTCCTTTTGCGCTCTTGGTCCATCCGTCTTGTCCTTGGTCTTCCAATAGGTCTTCTACCCTTCTCTTGGTTTTGTAAGACTTTCTATCCTTCTCTATTCTCATCACATGACCTAATCACAGTGACCTTTTTCTCTTCAGTGTATCTTCTAATGGTATAACTTTTAAACCATCCCTTATTATTTCATTCCTTATCCTGTCTCTTCTTGTTACATTCTCATTGCCTCTCAGGAACCTCATCTCTGCTACCTGCAATCTACTTAAATCTCTCTTTGTTCATGTCCAGGTCTCAGAGTCGTATGTCAATATTGGATGATAATATAGTTATAACAAAGTGTTGGCCTCTTTTCCTATATTCCATCACCAGATTATATCCTTAACTACATAGTAGAGTTGTCCACTCTTCCATATCCTTTTTCCTACTTTCTCGTGGGTCTTACCGTTTGCATTAATCTTACTTTCTAGATAGCAGAAATCTTCCACCTTTTCGAGTTCCTTTCCATTGATTGTTACTTTCTGTCCTGGGTTTGTGTTTCTAACCACCATCATCTTGCTGTTGACCACATTCATGTCCAATCCATATTCTTCTACTGCTCCTGCCCATTTAGCTAGTTTTCTCTTCAAGTTCTCTTCCGACTTCTCCTAGGTCATGACAACGTCCGCGTATGCCATCCATCACCTTCAGTTCCCTCAGGTTTATGTGACCCTGTACTTGGGGTATAATTTCATCCATTACGCTATTAAATAGGATTGGTGATAAAATGCTTCCCTGTCTCACTCTCCTTTATGGGCGATACTCTAAATTTGAATTATTTACTAAATCTAAAAATATATATAAAATCAAATGTTTATTGGTATATTTGTAAATATTTCACTCTTAAGAAATAGTAAACTGGCTCAGCATTGACAATATTGTTTGTTTGCTCTGATAATGTATAGCTAGTATTTTTTAGCACCCCGTCTTACTACCTACTCAATTTATTCGCATATAAACTAATGATTTGGGATAAGGAAGGTTGAATTTTGAGTAAGTTTACCCAAATATATATGGAGGGAGAGTGGAAAACCATTCTCAATACACCCAACCGAAATTATAATCTCGATCTTTCTGTCATTGGCAGTCTAGTTTATTGTTAAAGTGATGCCTTAGACCTGTGGTTCTTAATCTTTTTTGGGTCACTGACCCCATTGTGAATCTGACAAAGGCCATGAAACCCCTTCCCATTAAAAAAAATGGACATAAATACACACTCAGAAAATTTTACTTTCTATCTTCTCTTTAATAAACCTAATATCGACCTTTTTACTGGTCAAATTTACATATGAGTACTTTCATAGCAATGCAATGACCTTAAGATGTGCAACCGTTAGTAGAATTTCACAATTTTAAACCGGAAGGAGAAATTTTTTGTTTTTTCTCTTTAATATGAAAATTTTGACCTTTATTGACCCAATATCAACCTTTTTTATTGGTCAAAATTCACAAATGAGGGCTTTAATAACAATGTGATGAACTGAAGATGTGCAACTGCCAATAAAATTTCATAAGTTTTAACCAGAAGTCAAAATATTTTATACGAAAGAGACTTTTTTGACTCAATATTGCCCTTTTTTATTGGTCAAAATTTACAAATATGGACTTCAATATCAATGCAATGACTTGCAAATGTGAAATTGCCAATTAAATTTTCTAAGCCAAAATTGAAATTTTCAAAATAATTAAATTACAAATTTTGTTACTGGAAGCCGAAAAGGGGTTTACGTAATTATAGCGCAATTTGTTAGTTTTTATTGCAGTGTAAATTTATTACGTTCACATGGGCATTATATAAAACAATCTTTACAACAAATTATGTCTCACTTTTCCTTTTTATGCAAAAATTAATAGTAACTTCATGAATAAAAGTGAAATAAATTTAAAGTGTGTAACTTCAAAGTGATCTTTAGTAACTGTTAAAAAGTAAAGAGTCATTGAAAAGGGTGCTGTTGTTTTGCTTGGATAAGAAGTTTAAATTGTGAAGTGGTCTTCAACAGTGTAGCGCACATGTCATCTTTGACATTCAATCTATTTCTATTTTTTGTTTTGATGGCACCAAGTGATGAATATCTTGCCTGTTGAAGAAACAACAAACTTTGTAATTGAATCCAATCTTTGATTTACAATTTATAATTTGGTCTTTTCGGTCCACGGACGCCAGTTTAAGAACCACTGCCTAAGACCATGTGTCCACAGAAGCAGGAAATGAGTATTATTGAAATCACATTTTAAAGTATCTATTGTTTGAGAAAAAATGTATTTGCCATTAGACTCTATAAAACATTTGGGGTCATAATAAACTTTCCTACTAAAATTGAAAACACGAGTCATAAGTTAACTAATATCCTTGGTCCCAGCATAGATTTATCTGTTTGCCAAACCCTTCCTTCACCTCTAACAAGACGTGTATTAATCACAACTTGTGAATGTGGAGAAGGCCAGGCCTCCACCGTGGTTCGGATTCCACGTTAAACTGTAGGTCCTCCATTTCATCTCACAATCACCCTACTATTACACATTAGCATAAGTGCGTATAACCCAAACAGGTATTAAGACGCGGTGCTGATAATAATAATAATTAAGTAATAGCTGTATTTTATTTATATTTGTTTAGTGTTATCAGGTGGTCTTTAAGTAGTGAATATTACACTAATCACCACATCCAATATTGATATTTAGTTTTCTTTTCAGATTCTGAAGGAACATTTCATGAAGCAGGTTGGGACTCTTACTGTACTGGTTATTGTTTTATAAGGATGGCACACATTTTTGCTTCACGATTTTATGGCCGGTAAGTTTAAACATACACTATAAAAATTCTGTGATCCGACCTATTCCCTGGGGAGGGCGTTAAACAATGTATTTGTTTGCCCGAACATTCCATGTCGGGGGCTTCAATCAACGTTTCATTTCATTATGTTATTATAATACCTTCTATCAATGATCCACTTACCTTCTATCAATGATCCACTGAACTTTTAGCCAGTATCAATACCTAATATTGAAGCTGATAGATGGGGCTACCAATTCATTTTTTTTATAACAATGAATAAAGCAATAAATCAGAAAATTTATTGATTATACTGAAAATATTTTATGGATTGTGGTATACAAATAGAAAAATGATTGCTGGGCCTGCGCAAATTGCTGTGCTACAAATTCTGATACAAATGATGAATAGATTTATTGAAATTATTATATAAGTGAATGATAAGGAACTAACCTTTTCTATAATTCTTTCAATAAATCTACCCATAGATCATTTTACATTCACTGTTTCTTTAGTAGTTTCCCTACCAACAGTTTACACCATGCTCATGACAGCTCGTTTTTCGTTAGTCTTTTGTTTTTTCCACAAATCTTTTCTTCCCACCACACCCTGGTTAGTTTCCATCTCCCGGTCGTAACAGCACTTTTTGCCCTGCACGACAACTTTGGTAAATTTGTTTATTAATTTTCTTTTACCAATTCATTAATATAATGGTAATTATCAAGACTTCTGATCAACATAATTCTCAAGTTTTCTTCATGGTTCTTTAATTTCATTTTGCAGTATCCATGATTATGGTATTTTATGTACCAAAATATGTCGGAAGAATATAAATCAGCATTCTTCTAATGTCCGATTATCCCATGGAGTAATGGGACTGGAACCTTAAGTTAAAACTATTATATTCTTCAAATCAATGTAACAAAAACATTTTCATTACTCTATAAAACTTCATTGGGAGATGCTAACTTACTAATTCACTTTTATAACCTAATTTACAACACTGTTGATCTTTAAACTTTTTTTTGTCCTTAATTTATTGTATCCAAGTTTAGTAACTAATTTTAATATTTTATATGTGTATTTTAGACTTGTCGTCAACCCATGTTTTAATCCATTTGATGTTACATCAATTATTTGAGAAATTTTTATATATGACATTTTGTTGCTCATTAAAAGCAAAATATAATCAATCTTTTGAATACTAAAGTCATTAATTCATCTACCAATTTTAAAACTATCTAATTCATTAAATTGTGATCTATAAATTTTGTTATAGCTATTCCTGAGTTTTCTATCGAAGTCTCAACTTTAATTACTACTGTAGGATAAAAAAAATTAAGCTTATTTTTTTATTATCATTTTCTTACCATTTATTTTATGCGCATTTAACTACAACAAAGGGCTAATGGTAAATAAGCTAAAGTGTATTGAAAATATTAATGTGAAGATGTAGGGGGAAATCATTTAGGAAAAAACAACTTTAGTACATTCAGCTAAGATTCAAACGCTGACCTCCTTGTTACCAGCAAAACAGTTTGGACAAGCTGGACGTTTAATCTTTATTTTGATTAATACAAATAAATTTGCTATTGTGTTGGTCAATTTACATTTCCAGTTCTTTAATGATAACTATTCGACTTACATTCATGAAAATAACCCATCCAATTAAGGCACAAAGAGTCTATTTAACAAATCTAGTTAATACCTGCAACCAATCAGACACACAAGCTCTAATGTTTCATTAAATGTGCTACTTAGTTTGCTGGATAATAGTTCATATAAATAACAGTATGGCAATCTAATAAAGTTCTCTCTTACAGGAAATGATCACTTAAAGTGTGTCATAGTGCCAAAATAAATCTTAAATAGTTATTTTACTTTTGCAGTACAGTGATATTACAAAGCTATTTTATTACATAGTTCATAATTGGCTTTCCTAAATGGACCCTTTAAATTTTTAATTTGCCTATTAGTATTTTTAACAAGTAATTTTTAATATCCAATACATAGAGGGTAACACCGGTTAGGTTGCTGTGCACTCTTAAGTGTTTGTTGACAAGAGTCCATTCCCTCGTGGTGTTATGCATTGGCCCTGATGCTCTCCCAATGAGAGAGTGTAGGATAGAGGATTCTGGAGGCCTCAGATCTACTTGCCCAAACCACTACAGGACGCCTTCGTGGTGGAGGCCCCGAGGCAACACACTTCATTGGTGGCTCCAATCAACCAATCAAAGGAGTTGGGTGGCTGAATCCTTGCAGTATCATATATAGAAAGGTGGGGTAAGGTGACATCCCCCATCTGCCTTACACTACGCTGTTGGTAATGCTTTCCCGGTTTAGCTGGTCAAGACACCTCCAGAAGGTCCCCAGCGGGTAACTTAAAGAGTCATTGCTTCAGGAAACTCTTACTATACCTAAGGTTGAGTTTCTGACCTATCTCGTGATGTTGGCATCATGCTTAAGTAGGAGTTACTAAACCTAAGGTTGAGTTTCTAACCTCTCTTGTGACGTTGGCATCATGCTTGAGTAGGAGCCAATTCTTCCTACTAAGGGCCAGGAAATGACAAGGAAGTTTTCCTGAACTACCCAGTGAGACAGATTTACAGACTATCATGCGTCTCGGTTCCAAATTCCCAGCTGTGTGTGCTTGTGCAGGTGCCTACGCTCAGAGGGTACTGCCACAGAGGTAATAGAGCACCTTGAGACAGGGTGGAGTGCTTGATCCCTTCATGGCCGCCAAGAGTTCTACCACCTTGTATACTTAGAGCTAGATTAGTTCCAGTCATTTATTATTATTATTATTATTATTATTATTATTTGGCTTGATAAAACTCGGCTTCTGACAATTTAGTCCGAGTTGAGTTTTAAATTTAACTTACACCTAGCTTACACTTAAAAATAATATTCACCTATTCTCTACTTTCCCCCTGTCCTATATTTATCCTAAACAATCTATTTAACTAATTTAACACCTATTTTGTCAACTGCATTTACATCTGTTGTTCACTTGGTCCTGGACGTGATAGTTCTGTTGTTTCCTTGGCAGTACTGGATGTCTGCATCTGCAGGCATCCCCCTCCACCAGTTGACCATGGAAGGCCTGAGCCATCACCTCTTGTGGACACTTGTTGCCAAGGGACGCAAGCCTTCAATGGCAGGGATCTCTCCTTGCTCCTTGAGGCATTCTTCTATTTGTTAGTTGCCCCTGCCAGGATTACACTGTCCAGTTCATCCAGGTCCAACTGCCACAGCAGGTTTCAAGATATTCCAAATTCTTTGCCTTGCTACAGTCCAGTGTTAGTCCCCTCTATTTGTCCAATTTCCCATCCACCCTGCCCAGTTTGGTAATGTTACTTCATCAGTTTGCTCATTTTCTGAGTCGCTATTTGTTTCTTCATTTCTTGTTAATTCGTGGGGTGGATACAGCATCCCAATCCACTGGTGAGTGTAATTTGCTGTAGGCTGAGCAAAGCCAGGCATACAGAGTCGTAGTTGCCGTGAGCCTGAAAAACCAAGAGACAACAATGCATTTTTGGTGTCTTAAAAAACACAAAAAATTAATAAAGGGCTGGAAATTTCAATTCCATTTATTGTCATACACCAATAATTTTAACATTGCCTCAGGACAGTACCAAAATGTATTCTAAAATTTAATTTTAAGCAGTTAAGCTTTAAATAGAATATCCTGTGATTCTAAAAAAAATGCCATATTTGTTTGTCTTGATATGAGTTATTTTATTTTCTATTATTCTATTATATTTGTGTTTCCTCTTATGTTAATAATTTTTTCCAAAATTTAGATTTGGATTCAAGAGTTGGATTCATAAAATAGTAGATTCGACCAAACACTAATTATTGATTTAGATTTCTGTTGTTAAAGCATATCTATTTAAACGTATAATTTCAGAGCTGTTAGCAATATCCATCCATCTAATTGCCAAACCAAATTACTAAAAACATCACACACACCCTTTTAATGTAAGAAGTATTGTTTAACACACTGTTATCAACACCTTAAGACAGACACACAATAAAGAAAGTAATAGGAGCTTTATCAGCACTTATCAGGAGCGAGGATGAAAGAGCTTTTGCTGTTGGGCACACTTAAAAAGCTGTCAGCCTTGTCAATTTTGACAAAAGAGGCCAGAGATTGAATCCTATTTGGGTATCTTACAGTGGTTTAATCTTAAATTATTTACCACGCTCCCTTCCCCACACAAATTAAAAACATTTCCTTTAAATTCCACCTTCCGTGTCTTTATCCATTTATTATAAATATCTCGATAGTCTAAAAAGGTATTAAAATGCAGTGTACAAAAATAAATGAAAGATCGTCCTTACCTCTGCTGTTTCAGAATGAGACACTAACAATGCAACCAAAACTCGACCATTATTTTTACTAGAGTTGATCAAATCCACTATTTTATTCGAATCCGAATTGTGGGGAAAATGTTTGAACCTCAGAGGAAATATAAATACAGTAGAATTATAGAAAATACAAATAGTAACTGAATGTTGGCATTATGTCTTATAATCCATTCATTACAGCATTTATCTTATGCCTAATTTTTTGGGAAAAAGTGGGGTGCAACCATTATCTAAAGCTTTAAAAAAAATTAATATATTGCTAGCAGATAATCACTAGATTAGCTTGCACAGGATGATGAGAGTCTTACCAGATCATGTGACATATGCTTGGTAGTTTCGCCTGCCTGCCTACTTTCCTTGCTACAAACGGCACAACTTGGCTTTCATAAATATACCTACTGACAACTCGCATGTGCCAAGAATTCTAGGCTTGCATTCTGTGAGAATACAAATGCCCATCCAAGGTCAACAGTTATAGTTCTTTAGTGGTGCGTGGAAATGAGGAAGAGAGGAGTAAGTTGCGTGCCTCTGTGTATCTTTTAAATTTACCGTACGAGACAAACAGGACTCTACCATGTGACAATTATGCAATAAAATTTTATAAACCCATTTTTGTACTGAAGTACAGGATTTGATGACTATGCGGTTAAATACAGTATCTTTAAGGATCTGAGGGTTCCATTCTTAATTTCTACCTAATAATTCGTAGTATAAATACTCATAGTTATTTGAAAGTATTTTGGTCTAGACCTACATTGTCACAAAGTCTAAAGTGTTAATCTTGCAATAGAGCAAACTGCCAGTGCCCAGGAGGTCAAAGCTATTTTTTCTGTCAAGTAGACTTTCAGGGATGTACCCAAAAATTTATGTCAGGGGGGTAGAACATTGAACAAGGGCAAAGATAATAAATATGAAGGTTTTGGGGATCAAGCTGGAGGGAGTTTGTTGTTATTTTTCAATAGTGTAATATTACTTTAGTTCCCACACATTAAAAATCAGCTTTAATATATTTATTTTGTTATTTTTATTTGATTGTTTTCCACGTATGGCTTATCACTGGTTTTCTATCCCCTCACATCCTAATGTGGTTACGCTTTCTTTAAACATCCTTCCCCATCCCTACTCCATAAACTAATTTGTTAATAAGCTGGGTACCTGCTTCGGTGCCACAGCATGGTCTAAGTTGTCACTCTCGTGCTAAACTAGACTGCCAATGAAAGGGAGATTAGGGTTTGAATCTCGATCAGGTGTACTGAGAGTTGTTTTCCACTATCCCTTCACACAAATGTGGGTACACTTCCTCTGAAATCAACATTCCTTATTCTTGACTCATATTTGTAATTAGTACAGCTGAGTATAACCTGACCGAGTAGTAATACATAATGCTAAAAAATATAAAGCTTGGTACTTCTTGTACTAATGAGGTGACCTGGTGGTCTAGGCTTAAGGTGTCAGACTTCTGTGCTGGGGGTTTGGGGTTCAATCTTTGGTCCCAGGACAGATTTATCTGATTGCCAAACCCTTCCTTCACCTCTGACAAGACATCTTGTGAATGTGGGGATGGCCAGGCCTCCACCGTGGTTCGGACCCCACGTTAAGCTGTAGGTTCTCCATTTCATCTCACAATCATCCTACCATTGCACATTAGTGTAAGTGCGTATAACCCCAACGTGTAGTAAGACGTGGTTATAATAATAATAATAATAATAATAATAATTGTACTAATGATAGAATAAAGCATTATTTTAAAGTAATTTTGGAGACTCCAATTTGGCAATTTATTGATTTTTCTAGCATTGTTTTCACTTTGTTGATTTTTAATGTCATAGGAATGCTGAACCAAGACCCTTGAGTAGTACAGAACACTTGGCTGCAGTTTCAAAAATGAAAAACTCTATCAATATAGTGAGGGCAAACATTTCCCATATAGTAAGTACATTATTATAGTATTTACTGTAAATGTAATTGGACAAACAGTAGTGAACAAGTTTTTGTTTAAGTGCCTATGGAATAAATAATTTTTTTTAGTATGAGAAACAAATTTTCACTTTTTAAATACATAATCGAAATAGAATTAAAAAAAGTTTTCACAACTAAAAGAACACATTTCACCTCTTACTGTTAAACTTGATTTTTGGTGATGAGAAGATACTAAAAAAAATCTAACACTACAGCCAATTCTTTGACATAAATTTTTCTTTAGAATGCTCACTCAACCAAGCATGCTTGTTTAATGTTTATAACTCTTATTATTAATACAGTTTCTCCATTCTTATGGAAATTAATTCTCTGTTAATATTATTTATAATTAATCAAAAATATTCAAAAAATAAAAAATATTGCAGAAATATGGAAAAGTTGTATTTTTTTAATCCATTCACAATCTAATTGTTACTATTGGAGTTCTTTTTAATTTGGTGTTTAAAAATTATACTTTTGTTTTCATATGTTTATCTCAAAAAGTATGCATGATATGAAGGGAAAAAAAGTTGTGTGTTTTTGAGGGGAAAGAGGACAACCTTAATTATTTTTTATTTGGGGGACATTTTCAAGCTTATTTAAAGGTTAACTTATTTTTTAATGGAAATCTGTATTTTTATCGGCATCCTATTCTACGAAAAAAAACCTTTTATGTGAAACATTTTTTATTTGATCTCTATTTTCAAAGATAGACCAGTATTTTGGGATATACATTCACTGGCCCATTATTTTTTGGTTGGAACTCAGGGGTGAGTTGTATCTAGAAATTTTGGAAGCTGTAATTAATCCTCTTACTACAAATGAAATAGAACACCAGATATACAAGAAAGATGTTGTTGCTTTTAATTTTTAGTTTTTTTATTTATTTACAACGATATAAAGCCTCATCACATTACACAATCATTGTTTGACAATTACATTTTTGAAACAATGAATTGGTAGAAACCAAATGGCCTGCAAGATCCTCAGATCCAACCCCTTTAGATTTTTTAAATGGAACTACCTAAAGTATATTGTTTATAAAACTAAGCATACCACGATCTAAGAACTCTGCCAAAGGATTACCACAGCTTGCAAAAATAGTCCTAGAGATGTTTTTCAAAATGTCAGACGTGCATTCCTAGATAAACTGTATTATTGCATGAAAAGTAATGGATAACACTTTGAACAATTGTTGTAATTCCTTGTGATAATATTTTGTGATAAAACACAATCACCAGCAATCACAATGAACATTTTCCACCGACAGGCCGAATTTGTTTGGAATACAAGCCTCTCTAACATATCCCCACCAGCTCTCATTCCCCACAATGACCCAGTCTTCTCCTCTCTCCTCCAGACTTATCTGCTGCACTCCTTTCAACCACCTGTTCCTTGGTCTTCCTGGCCTCCACACTTTGATATCTGGTGTCTTCTCCTACTCCATTCTCCTCACAATAATGCCTTAATTAAATACATTGTACATTGTAATAATGTCTTAATATCATGTAAAAATATCTTTGAAATTAGAGATCCAAAGAAGTTTTAATACAGTGAAATAAACTGTTTAATTCTCTGCAGTGCCTGGATGGACCTGACCCAAAGTCCAACCGACCTCGCTTGCTTCATATTAGAGCTAAGGGCTCTAAAGTCATTGACTTGTCTGAGGTAAGTTTCTCTGTAAAGCTAAAGTAGTGCATCTCCCTAAAATGAAAATAGCTTGTGTTTCAGTGGGGTTTTTTTTCCACCGCATCTTAGTACCTGATTGGGCTGTATGCATACATTAATAAATGGGTGAGTTTTTGTGATTGACTTAGCTATGTCTTGGTATCGAATGTTATTGACCAAGTGGTTCTCACCAAGATGGAGTGCGAAAATGACTTTCGAGTAGTTTTTCGTTAACTAAAATGGTGGTTGGGATAGAGTAGAAAACAGTCTGTAGGTTAATTTATGTAAAATTACATGTACTGAAAATTGACAGAAAAATACCTACAGTAAATCCTGCTATAACATTGCCTATTATCCATAACTAAATGGTTTTTAAGTATCTACTTATTGTCATTTATTTTAGTGTTAATTACTGTACATTTTAATTTAAATATAACTGTTAAAATTCATTAACTACAAAATTATTCTTGTTTAAATCTAACATAAGAAGTAATGCTATTTTGAAATCTATGTCAATTCTTAGTTCATTGGGTGATAATAAACTATTTAGTTTGGTCAAGAAAAGCATTACCAAACAGAGGTCTGATATCTTCTCGGTCATAGACACTTGTAACCAGCCGTAATACCATGATCGTGAAAACACACTAGTCATAAACATTGATATCAAGTCAATCGCAAAATTATCTCTCTTGGAAATAAACTAGGGAGAGGAAGGTAGAATTTTTAAGAAAATGTACATTTGTGTGAAGGTAGGGTGGTAAACCATTTAGGAAAATAATGCTAGGGATGGGACCCTCGAATTCCTCAAAACCTCAAAAATATTCAAAATTCAAGGATTCTAAAAAATATCAGTCAAAACTCAAAAGTTTGTTCAATCCATCATTGGAATGTTTTCTAAAACTCTAATACTTATTTATGGTTCATAACCAACACAATTGTAGAATAAACTCAACAACCAGGCCCCAGACCATTAATTTAACACTTAAATGAATGTACTTTGTAAATGTTATAATGAATGGATTATAATAATTTTTTTTAAGCATTTAGTTACTATTTCCTATGATTCCATTAAATTTCTATTCCCTATGAGGTCCATAATTTTTTCCATGATTCTAATTTGAATTAGATAATCAGGTTTCAAATGTTAAATGAAGATTCAAATTTGTAAAATATTGGATTTGACCCGACTTTAAAAAATAGCCTTATCACACCTGACCAGGGTTTAAATATATCAATCTTGCAATCATCATCAATTCAGTATAAAACAAGTGTGGCGTATTAGACCATGCAACTGTCTATGAAAGTATCTTAGTGTTAGTGTAGTGTAACTTTCTAGCCCAAGGTTTCCACTAAAGCTCTACTCACCCTGTGATGTAATTTCTTGTTTCAATCCTCTTGTTCTTGCATACCACTTTGCAGTGAGTTATCTCAAAAGTCAGTGAAGCAGACACAAGAAAATGTTTCAGAGACAGGCTTTATTAAAATTATATTTGAGGCACTATTTATGAAAATACAATGTGCTAGAGGATATAATTTCTTGTCAATCGGTAGATTTTTTTTAGTTCCTATTAATTTTTTGAAATAGGACACATATTTATAAATACCATAATCAAGCTATACTTCATTCACGGGATGAGTTTACCTCTGAAAGGTCTTTTTTCTTACCAATATCCTACTATATAATAGATTTCTGGTAGGGAAAAAAGTCCTTTCCCAGGTAAACTCCTACCGTGAACGAACTTTAATTTTGTTTCATATGCAAACAAAGGAAAAATGGCTCTCTCTTTAATTAACATGAGAGAAAAATAGAATAGCAAGGCCTACACACTTAACAGAAAAATGTATACCTTAAAGTTAACACATCACAATAATTTTCAGGGTACATTGAGCACCTTCTTCTGTGGAAGTTAGTTAAACACCAACTTGACTATGGCTTTAGGTTTATCATTTGTTTTACTCTCTTATGCTAAAGAAGGGAGGTGATGTGCAGGGCCACCCCAAGGAGCGAGCGCCGGGCTTGAAGGGGTGCCATGCCGATGTCATCTTTAAAAAAATACAAATATATTTTGTTAAATAAATTTATACGTTGCTTAAATATATTTGATATTGTACTAATTTCTTTTGCCGTTTATTATAACTTGTGCCCCTGTTAGAACCAGTGGTGTATTATTTTGGTGTTATGGTCCTGCGCTGCATACCCAAAGATATGGAAAAAACCTTTAACTTGAAAAATTGTTATTTATTTTTCAACTTTTGTGTATTAAGTAATTCTTATTCCAAGTTATCTCATGTCAGTATTACAAATAGTCATTGCTTTAAGCAATAATGTGCACTATCGCCAAATTTTACACCTACATTTTTAATCAACTGACTTTATTAGAATATAAATGTATTTATCTACATTTTAAATGATGTATTATTTTATTTAACAAATCCGAGACAAAAGTCTTAACTTGGGAATGATTGGTAATCTTAATCTAAATATCAGTGGTGGCTTGTGACTTTTTATCTTGGCAGGGCACAGAATTGAAATAAAAATAATTATAAAAATATTCATTTAACTGCTATTTATATTTTATAATGGAAGACCAGCCTTGTTTCCTTGATATATGAAAATATGTCTATCACTTTGGTCTCTAAATCATAAATTAAATGATACATTTATTAATGAAGAAAAGTAACAGGCAGGAACAGAAATTCACCTATCTAATAATGAGTTCCTTTCGAATGTATAGGACATTAAAGAAGAGGGGGCACTTAAATCAAGGTTCGCTCAGAATCAAAATTATGCTCGAGGTGGCTCTGCTGATATGCCTTAAAAATTGCTTTGATATAATTTTATTGTGAACTTCAAGCTCTTTATTTTTCTAATTAGTATTCATTGATTTGTTTTCCTTTAGTAAAAGTGTTTGAAGAAATATGTAAAATAGTTGAGCATTGCAAATATTATTTGGGGAAATTCCATATTTAACTGGTAACAGTCAGGTGAGTTTTGAACCGTTATTTAATCAGATGTAATATATCATTTTAATTTAGAGTAGAAAACACTTAATTATATGTTTTGTTTGGATACTGATCTTTGTATCAATGATTTCAGGTAACAGAACTCTTTGATCAATTTGGAGCAGTTGACGCAAAGCTTTTTAACAAGCAGAGGGCCTTGGTTGCAGTTGGTAATTACAGAATGTAAGTAAAATAGTTCACTTTGTTTAATCTTATATAACCAAATCCCAAGTACATTCTTGACACTAAATATAAACTAAATAAGTGTTATTATTTCTGTTAGTCTTTTAATGATTTCAACAAAACACATTTACTTATCTTAAATTAATAATTAGATATATAAATAATTAGTGCCAGTGAAGTGACTATAATGTTTTTTTAAATGAAAAAAATTAAATCTAACAAGATTAGGGCTCTCTTAGAACTCGGATTTTGAGCTTTGAGCCGAACTTGTCATTAAAATATTATATGTAGATAAATCGGTTTTTAATGAAAAGACATAGTATAATATATTTTGACTACACACTGTTTGATTTACCAATAATGTATTATATCTTGTTACTAAATTTCAAAATGTGTTTCAAAAATTGTTATTAAAGCTCAAGATCGAGATTGAAAGTTTTGTAGGCTCGTCATATCCAAGCTTCCTCTTGTCTATACAAATCAATTTTGATAACACAATTATAGGCCATTTAATTTAGGTGATCTCGGCAGTTTCACTTATAAATTATTTGGTAACTTAACAAATTGTTAAAATGAATATCAAGTTTCATATTAATAACATAATCGAGCTCTAAAACTACTTTCAACTTATAAACTAATCCAATATTTTCGTCCATTTAGAATTATCCTTGATTGAAATTGCATTGCCATGACAAGGCAATGAAAATAAATTATCTATTAGCTCACTAAATACTTGAATAATCATTATTTTTACTATTGTTACATGATTGCTTTCTAAAATTATAGTTTCAAGTAAAATAAGTTTAACATCTAGAATATATTGATTGTTTTTCAACTTGGGTTATTTAAAACTTGTATTATTATATGCAACTCCAAAACTAGCATTAGTCGCTATTTAATTAAATAAAACATTGAGAATATATTGGTTTTTTTTCAACTTAGGTTATTTAAAACTTGTATTATTATATGCAACTACAAAATTAGCATTTGTTACTATTTAGTTAAATAAAACATTGAAAGGAGGATATAAGGGAAAGGCCTACACACTTACCAGAAAACTGTAGGCCATCTTATTTTTAATTTTAAGTATGAACATCAACTTTAATAAGCATTAAAAATTGAATAGAATTTTTTTTTTTAATTAAACAAATTTATAGTAATACAAGGCATGAGCAGCTTTGTATAGAGGAATGAAATTGGAACAGAATAAGTGATCATTTTTGTGATTATTACCTTAAGGACTAAAACATGAATGATGAAAAAATTCAATATTTTAACTGCTTGTGATTCTCACTTTTTCTGAACTATGGAGGCATATTTTGGTTGGAAAATATTATCTCATTAAAAGCTCAATTTTATTGACTTTTTTTTTTGTGATTGTTAGTTTAATTTTAATGTCATAATGATATAAGTGTTTAAACCAGTTTAATTTTTTTTTCTATTATATTTTCATTTGAGTGTTGATCTTATTTTTTAATCATGTTCTGTTATCCCTAACTTAAAAATCTATATCTCCAGTTTTTTTCAACTTTATTTTTAAATGTGTTTTCTGTTTATAAAAATGAGTGTAATTCTTACTATAAGAATATGTGTTGTTTTCTTATAATTTTAAATATCTTATTCTACTTTGAAAATAAACAAATATAATAAGCATTTTAAAATTATGAATAGCCTATACTCAAACTCTATAGCTTTTTGAAATAGGCCTACTTGTACTTGAGTTTAACTCAAAAGAAAAATCCTACGCTCGCAGACCTCTTAACAAGATTTATTCCTACATAATGTTATATATTATAATATGAAAAAAGATAAAGTGTCCATCCAATATGTAAAGTGTATACAATTCAGTTTTACTCTTTTATTGTAAATGCCATATTGTGTTTGCTCCTTTTATTATATCCTGTCTCTATTTATTCTACCTTCTTCCATCATCTCACTCTAGATTGAGGTTTTGAGCATCCTATCTTGAACAATCTCTTCCTTGTACCTTTCCCTCTAGTTTATTTTTGTGTCCTCTTTTATGAAGTTTATTTACACTTATTTCTGAAGAATTTAAATAGAATGACATAATAGAGCTCTAAAACTACATTCAACCTGTAAATTAATTCAATAATGTTGAATTTCTCTTGATTGAAATTGCATTGCCAGGACAAAGTAATGAAAATAAGAATATCTAAATAGATGCCTGAATAATTAAATAATCATTATTTTTACTATCTTACTTGGTCCCTTTCTTAAATAATAATTTCAGATAAATAAAAAATTTAACATCAAGAATATAATATATTGAATGTTTTCAAACTTCATTTATTTAAAACTTATCATTAATTTATATGTTTAACTACAAAACTACCACTAGTTTAGTTACTATTTAGTTAGAGAATTATGTTGGTTTACCTCTCTAAAATCAGTGTTGATGAAAATTGCAATAAATATTTTACTTCAAAGATTTAATTAATTCATCTATTATATTTGTATTTGAGTGTTCTTTTTTTTAAACTTTATTTTCAAAAGTATTTAATATTAATTATAAAAATGAGTGTCATTATTATTTAAAGAACATTGTGTTGTTTTCATATATTTTTAAAATCTCAAATTTTAACATTATGAATATACTTGAACTTAAAGCTTCTTGAGATACTCAGGTCGAGTTCAACTTGAATGAAAAGTCCCAAGCTTGCAGACCCATAAAGGAAACAATTTCCTCAATAACTCTTTGTACCATGGAAGCATTGTAAATTGTGAACTGCATTCCTCTTGTCTGAGAAAATATATGTTTTTTCCAGCATCAACTAAATAGCTAACCTATTATTTGCGTGTTATCCTCCCCCAAGAATGAGGTTAAAGGAAGCTTCACAACTGCTTACAACAGAATTGTGAGGTGTTGCGTATCACAGGAGTTTGTAAGGTTTCACTTGTCTTAGTAAATGTTGATCCTAATCTTACTCCAGGTTACTTTTGGACTAGCACTGCACAGTACTGTGCTTCCCAAAATTATATCAAAACTAGAATTAACTAATCCTTCTACAGATAGGGTTTTAAAGGACTTAGCCCTTTTTACACTGATTCAGTGTTTACCATCACACTTACCTAAAATGCACACTTCTCATTTTACTACTAGATGGTTTAATTTTGACATTCTGGCGCATTCTTACTATGCTATCTACTCTAATATTATAAAGAGGAAAGTTTTTTTTTAATGGATAAACTCAAAAACTACTGGACCTATTTTAAAAATTCTTTCGCCAATATAAAGCTACATTATCAACGAGTAACATAGGCTATATTTTATTTTGAAAATTTAATTTATTCCTCATAAAAAATGTCGATAGTTTTACACAAGGTATGAAAAGTTGCTTAAAAATATGCTTTCTCCGCGTGCGCTGCAAAAACTATTGGTATTACATAAAAAAAATACTTTACATATTGAACATTCTCACTAATGTGAACAAAAAAGTCGGTGAGACAATATATGTAATTATTATATAGTTATGTTACAATAAAGGTTTTGTGTTGAAATTAGTCAACTAAAACACGGATGCGAACATAAAGTGATTATATCCGTATCAAGATATGAATCCTTATCCAAATCAATTATTTAATCAAAACCTTGATCTCCCCGTCATCGGCAGTCCAATCTACTGCAAGAGCGTTTTGTTAGACCACGCAACCACTGAAGCGGGTGTGATGGGTAGCTAGTGCTATATATTAGGTTGATTTTATCCTAATGGAAATTGATAGTTATTATGGAATTATTTAGCCATTGGGCCACCTCATTGTTAAACATATTAGGTTTATCATGATTCTTTCTCAAGCTTACATTATTGGAACAAAACAAATAAATTCACGGTACAAATCGCTGTATTAATAAACAAAAGGCCCACACATGTATCAAAAAAGTTTAAGTCCAAAGTAAAAATGGCTCTAAACATCTATTTTAGATTAAACATTGAAAAGAGGATAGAACGAGAAGGCTTACACTAATACCAGAAAACTGTAGACCTCAAAGTTCACAATTAAAAGTACAACAAAACACATAATTATGTAATTTTCGAGGTATATCAGTCTCCTTTTTCAGCAGCAAAAGGTTAAACACCAACTGCACTATGGCAGCATGGGTAGAGGTAGATCATGGTCACTTAGATACTGTTGCTTTTTTTTTCTATAATTTTTTGCTTGGATTCCATACTAGCCTGTTCAAACTTGTGTCTCGACTCTTGGTAGTTGAATAGAATTTTGTATTTATATTATATTTAATTATAGAATCATTTAATTATCAGTTACTATTTATTATTATTGTTTCTATGAAAAAATTGATGACTGGTGTGAGTAGGTCTGCTTGGAAGAAAAGGAGAGAAGGTTATCTAAGGTTGAGACCAGGGGGGTGACTAGATTAGGTAATATATTGGTGAGCAGCTGAGCAGCAATACAACTATTCAAGAGGACTTATATTACTATAGTACTATAGCACAAGTGAAAATCTGCATTATGCATTTTGCATGTAGTGCTGTTGGTTTTTTAGGATTGTTGTTGGTATCAAAACTGTGCCATTCATTCATAATTGTCTGAGTGTTTCTGTGGTGCGGCCAATGTATTCAACAATGTAGTAGTTGCGTGATTTTCTGTGTAACAGTCATAGTTGCCTTTCATTGGGTACTCCATTTGTGTGAGTCTCTTGTTGAATGAGGTGGAAGGCTGGTGAATTTTGCAGGTACTGCATCTTGATTTGTTGTATGGGTAGGAACCTTTGGCTTGATGTTGTTTGTTGTTGTTTGTGGATGGGTCGGGCAATTTATGTTGAACCAGAATTGTTCTGAGATAGGGGGGGCATTTGAATGTGATACTTGGGGCACTGTTGAGAAGATTTTGTGTGAAAGGTGATGAGGTTAGGATATTGTAGCCTGTGTTTAGTATAAATCTGAGTTTGTCTAGTCCTTCATTAGACTGGGTGATGAGCTGTATGCCATTGGAAGGTTGTTTCTAGATAAGCTCTTGATTAAATAAGGTTCTTTTTATTTGACTGTTGACTATGTGTTTAGGGTATCCTTCGACTGTGAAAGCCTTGAAGAGTTGTTGACATTGCTTCTTAAGGTCTTCTTCCTCATAGTATATATGTCTGGCTCTGGTAGCTGTCTTATAGGGTAGAGAGCATTTACATAAAAAGGGTGGGTGCTTTGGAAATTGAGAAATTATTGGTGGTTGGTGGCTTTGGTGTTTATGTTTCCCTCTTGAAGTTTCAATTCCAAAGCCAAGAATATGGCATGGTCTTGTGAAATTTTCTAGGTGCTATGTTTATTTAACCTGTTCAGGAAATGTAATAAATTAATTTCGGAATCTGTGTTTTGTTGTGTTTTTAATTAGGCCTTGCTCTTTTATCTTCTTTTCAATGTTTAGTATCAGAACGTAAGTTTAAAAGTTCACATTTAACACAACACCTCAGCGTAATTTTGGGGGTACAACTGACCCTTTTTTTAGTAGATGAGATTAGAACACTACAAAATATTACAGTGTTAATTTTTGATTTAGTGACTCCAAAAGCTAATTTGAGCTTTGAGATTTTAAAAAAATGTAATTGCTGAGTTTGCAAATAATACTTGCGAATAAAGGTAAATACAGTTTAATTTGTAGTTTCTTGAAAAGTTGTTTATAATTTATACTAATTTCTCTTTTTACTTTTTGCAAACCAGCTTTTGTGGCCACATGGTCTTAAGTGCTACTCTCAAAATAGACTAGACTGCCGATGATGGGTAGATAGTGGTTCATTCCTGGTTGGGTGTATTAACAGTGGTTTTTCATAAATCATTTCCCCCACACTCTCTCTCCCTCTCCCCATGCAAGTGTAGGTACACTTTCTATAAATATTAAACTTAGTATTTGACGGGAAAGTGTAAAAAAAGATATCATTAACTAACAAAATAACTGTTCTCTTGAAAGAATAATAAAAATAGCACATTTCAAAACTAACAATGAAATGGAAAACAAATACCATTAATTACTATAACATAGAAGAGTGATAAACCCCATACACAACTTATTAGTGCTTTTTTCTTCTTCTTTTTATATTTTATAACTATGCTACTAATTGTTATTACTCCTTGTACACATACAACGGATCAAATGACTTCTTATAAATAATTTCAACTTGATAGATATTACCAAAGTATGCTTTTTTATATAAATATTTCACTGTTACTAATTGTTAATCTATAATGTGTGAAAATATTTATATAAAAAAAATCGTTAAAAACTGCGCAAGACACAATTGCTCAACTTCACACCAAATTAGACCAACAATATATATGATCACTCTTCGTAGATAATCATGCAGAGTAATAAATAGCTATAATAAATATATAGATAAGCCTGTAACCCGAACACTTAGTGAGACACACTGAACACTAGAACCAATTATATACACCAACTGACTGGAACTAACTGCCTAGAACTCTGCTCTAGGATACACACTAGCTAGAATCTGCCAACTAGAAGATTCCAATGATGGCATTAAGCCCCAAACAAAGGACCTAGTTCTACGTCAGCCAAAACCACGCAATGCTTGAACATCACTTCACAGATTAAATCCTCTCCTAATGGAATCAGCAGTTATGGGCCTATGTGCGGATTGCACCGGAAATACCTCACATTTCAGATACTTGACTCTACACTCACAAGCTGACCAGTGATAGATGAACTTACAATAGATATCAAACATCTTGAGAATAAATTACTCAGTTGAGAGCCTAATAATTTATATATATATACCCTGATTTTGGTGTATAATATATATACCCTGATTTTGGTTGGAAAATTGAAATATATTTCTTTGCGGTAACATTAAAAACAAAATCATAATATATATATATTATGATTTTGGTAGGAAGAACAGTAGTAGTTAGTTATTAAAACAATCTTAATAGATTCTTACATAAAGTCTTACATAAAATAACACTAGTATATAGAAATGTTTTTAATGTTACCGCAAAGAAATATATTTCAATTTTCCAACCAAAATCAGGGTTTATATATTATACACCAAAATCAGGGTGTGTATATATATATAATATATATATATACACACCCTGATTTTGGTGTATAATATATAAACCCTGATTTTGGTTGGAAAATTGAAATATATTTCTTTGCGGTAACATTAAAAACATTTCTATATACTAGTGTTATTTTATGTAAGACTTTATGTAAGAATCTATTAAGATTGTTTTAATAACTAACTACTACTGTTCTTCCTACCAAAATCATAATATATATATATTATGATTTTGTTTTTAATGTTACCGCAAAGAAATATATTTCAATTTTCCAACCAAAATCAGGGTATATATATTATACACCAAAATCAGGGTATATATATATAAATTATTAGGCTCTCAACTGAGTAATTTATTCTCAAGATGTTTGATATCTATTGTAAGTTCATCTATCACTGGTCAGCTTGTGAGTGTAGAGTCAAGTATCTGAAATGTGAGGTATTTCCGGTGCAATCCGCACATAGGCCCATAACTGCTGATTCCATTAGGAGAGGATTTAATCTGTGAAGTGATGTTCAAGCATTGCGTGGTTTTGGCTGACGTAGAACTAGGTCCTTTGTTTGGGGCTTAATGCCATCATTGGAATCTTCTAGTTGGCAGATTCTAGCTAGTGTGTATCCTAGAGCAGAGTTCTAGGCAGTTAGTTCCAGTCAGTTGGTTTATACAATTGGTTCTAGACAATTGTCAAGTGTGTATTAAGATGAATTCGTCTAGCGACGGCGTACCGTACGCACCATGAGTGCAACCATGACTAAGACATTAGTTAGACATTGGTTAAGACAGTGGTTAGAGAGTTGTGATCCCACTGCTGCCAAGGGAAGTAAAGGATCTCAAGCAATATGTTGATCGGGGATGGGTGAACAAATGACGCATTCGTCAGACAGTCGTGAGTTTGGCGCCAATGTATGAGAGCAGATTGCGTTGAGAAATAAACTGACAGTATTGTATGTAATTGATTGTGTTTTCTTGAGTCTCTCGCTTAGACCCCTCACTCACAAAATGATAGCCAGCAGTTACGAATATGTTTGTATAGAAGTGTAATAGGGAGCTAGTAACCTTTACATATTTGTGTCAGATAATACAATAACAGGCTTTCTGTGGTCTGGAAAGTCAAAGGAAAAAATAACACTCAGGGAAACTCAGGGAAGCTTTAAAAAGGTCAGGGAAACTACAATTTATGTCACACTTAGAAAAAAAAAACGAAAATATTTTTCGTATTTACTGTGCCATAAGCCACTGCCCCAATAAAGAAAGCTGAGAGGCACTTATCATGCTCAAACTTGCCTTAGCACAAGCTTTGGTAGCATTTTCTTTCAGAAGGTGAACACAGAAATATCCTTGCTTGCACATGACAATTCTCTTAACTCTAGTGACTCATTGTTTTTGTTCAAGGTTTGGCATCATTATAGATGGATACAGTGCATTAGGAATGATTAGGCTACACCAGCAATGTCTAACAAACAACATTTTTTAACCAGCTCTGGCTAAGCCCAGACCGTTTTCCTGAATTCTCATACTGGATTAGTGGTGTTGAGAGTAATAAGTTGCAGGTGTTTTGTAAAGTGTGCAAAAAAATTATAAACCATAAGTAATATGGCAACGCAAGCATTAGCTTTTCATGCAAAAGGACCAACTCATATCAAAACTCTTGAAACCTTGACAAATCAACGCTCTTTGTCGACTTTTTCCTCAAAAAAGTCAAGAGATTCATGTTCATCAAGCTCCCCAGTTTCAACAGAATCTCTGGCACACAAAGACATTCTACCAAGTGGTGATTTTGCTGGTTTCTCGAAGAGTTTTTCTGTTTCATCGGAAATTGTAAAGCCGCAGAAGAAAACTGTTGTTGAAAGTGAAATTAGTGTGGTGCCTCGAAGAAACCCTAAAACCTTTCTTATAAAAGATGATATAACTAAGGCAGAAGTCATTTGGGCTATGCAAGTTGTTGACAAGAAAAATCTTTCAATCTGTGCAATAATTTAAGTACAATTTTTCAGTTGATATTTCCCGATTGTTCCATTTCCAATGTCTTTATCTTTGGTGGAGACAAGGCTGCATACTTCATTGTGCATGGCTTGGCTTCATTCTTTCATAACAATTTACTGGACCGCCTAGAATCATGTAACAACTTTTTAACTTTCTAATTTGTTTTGATGAGGCGTTGAATAAATTTATTAGAAGAGGACAAATGGACATTGTAATCAGATTCTGAGACAAGGAAAATCATAAAGTAGTAACTCGTTACTTAAACAGTGTGTTTTTCGATAGGAGCACCGCCGAAGAATTACTGAAGCATTTCCTGGATGATATTTCTCCTCTTCCACGCTCTAAGTTGATACAAGTGACACTGGATGGCTCAAATGTAAATTTAAAGCTTATAACACTTCTTTAGGAATACATCAAATCTGCCACAGATCATGAAGTGTGTAGTTTGCTAAATCTGGGAACATATGGACTTCATGTTGTTCATGGTTTTTTGAGAACAGGATTGGAATCTGTCGATTGGGATATAAGTAGCTTATTGCTTCACATGCACTACCTGTTCACTAACTCTCCAGCTTGTCAAGCATTGTTTACCCAGTTGACAGGGTATACAACTTTTCCATTGACGTTATGTGGTGTGCGGTGGTTATAGAATGCAAAATGTTTTCAGAGGGCATAACAAATTTGGGACTCTGTTGTTAAGTTTCTCAAATAAGCAAAACTTCCTCAAACAAAATCTGTAGAAACATTGATAAGAGCAGCCTGTGATTCATTCCAGAAGTGTAAACTAGCTTTCTGCAAGACAATTACAGATGAATGTCAACCTTTCCTGCAACAGTTCCAGACATCAAAACCAATGACTCTATATCTTTTTGAAGCTGTAGAAAAACTTTTGAGATACCTTATGAATTTTTCTGTGAAACCTGATCTGATGAAGTGCACGGTTCCAAAGTTATTGTCTATCGACACAAAAAAAAAAATCAGAAAATTTGATCCTTAGCAAAAAATATTTATATAGGATTTGCAACAAAACGTTTGTTAGGAGAAACTGGGATCACAGTAACAGAAAGACTAAAACTAGAATTTATACACGATTGCCGCAGTATGTTAACTGCCATAAATAGAGATTTACTTTTCTTTTGGAGGAACTCAACCATGCCAACATCATAAATGATGCTCTGGCTGAAAATGCCAAGAAAGAATACTTGCATTTTTGCAACCTCAAAAAATCTCAGCTTCAAGAAATATTTCATCCTTGTGATCAGTTTAGTGATGAAGTAGGACTTGACACTATTTGTGGTATTGGGAAATAATAAAGATTTGTCTTGTCTTGTTGCATGGTAATGCAACTGTTGAAGGTGGTTTTTCAGTCAATAAATCTTTACTGGTTGAAAATATGCATTTAAAGACAGTCACTGCACAGCGTCACATTCATGATGAGATAAGAAGCAGGAGGGATTAAAAACATACACATTAGCAAAAAGATGTTGAGCTATGTGAGAGGTGCTCAGAAACGTTATCATGAATACTTGGAGATGAAGAAGCAGGTAAGAAGTGAAGAAGACAAGAAGAAAGCAAAAAAGAGGGAACAAGATATATAAGTTATAGATTTAGAAGGGGGGGAAAATGTCAACTGAAGAGAAACGAGAAGCAATAGAAGTGGAGTCGCAAGAACTGAAGAAGAAACAAGCTTCACTTTATTAGATATAGCATAGTTTCTTATTGTATGACTATTGTTATAATTTTTCACATGTATAATAGCATAAAGTTATAATGGAAATTTTATGATAAGTTGGTCAGAGAACTTGGGAAAATAGTCAGGGAGAATTATTTTTACAAACACTGTAGGAACCCTTAATAAGCTCAACCGACCTTAACATTTTGGTTTATCAGAAACGAGATCTTTATACATCGCAATTAGAAGTGAGGTCCCCACAGCTATGTATCATAAACTCGCCAGATCACACCGGTTCCCACCTTTGCATCTTGGTCAGTCATAAAAACGTTCGGCTACTGTTACAATATATATATCTGTGCCAAACTATGCATTTAATTAACCCAAATCAAAATTTTCAACTAACAAATCTGGGAAGGAAATCAGGGACTATGAAAATCAAATGTGGAGGAGCCCTAGCAATTAACCACACCTTTATCCAAAACATTTTTTTTAACTGGATCACTAAGCAATGATTAATTTTCATTGAGCTAGGAGACACTTTATATCAATATTATCAAAATAACAACTCACCCACATTAATGGTTGAATGGTCTAACACTTTACGCTCGTGTTAGACTGTATTGCCGGTGACCGGGAGATCAGGATTTGAATCTCGGTCAAGTTTACTTAGAGAGGTTTTCCTTAAATTGTGTCACCTTCTCCCTCCACACAAATGTGACTGCATTTCCTTTATAGTTCTACCTGCCTCACCCTTATTTCTTAAGCATTATTAGTATATGTATGTAACGCAAACAAGAACCAAGATGTGGTGTAAAAAAAACAGTATCTTGACCCTCCACTAGAAATGTTTGTTTGGTGGAATGTTATTGATGCATAAATAAAGAACCGTGATCATGGCCCATAACTCATATTTTAATACAAAGAGGAAGAATGTTTACCCATATGCTCCTGTGTTTGGTTTCTTGCTTCAGAGAAATAAGTATATGTTGGAACTTGCACTGCCAAGTCTATAAAAATTCAGTCAAGGAGGCGGGGGAGTATTAGACTAAAATAAATAGCTTATGGGTGAGGGAAGACAATTTGAAGTGAGAGAGGGAAAAAGAAATAAAATAGCAACTTGACCTTTGGACCTAAATCAAGACCTTGTTTTAAATTTGTTTTGTTGCACACAGGTTTGTTTTTTCTCAACACCTGGACTGTCTTAACTGGCAGATTACTCAAGTGTTTACATTTGTTTTGTCTGAAAATTTACTTGAACTCCAGCAGGATTTTATTTCTGAGGGTGTTTTGTTTTTCAACACATTTAAGGATTGTATCGTATCAGTTTTACTTTCTCATTAGTAAATATTTTATAGAAAGTTTATCATAAAAAAGCGATAGTAATATTTTAATTTTGAAGTATGTTTTGTATTACTAGTATTTACACATTTTTTCTGGTATAGCACATTTGAAAAAATTATTTTGAACTTTTGAATCGTAGGAAAATTTAGGGTGTTCAAAAACAAGTTGCTTAGGAAGATATTTTTCCCTAAAAGGGATGATACTGGGGAGTGGATGAAGCTACATAGTGATGAGTTACATACCCTGTACTCATCAAGAGACATTGCTAGGATAATTAAGTTGTATATATAGTGGTGAGCAGGACATACATTGTGAATGCAAGAATTTAGAAGACCTAGATCAGATGGGAGGATAAAATTAGAATTAACTTGAAGGAGATAGGGTGTAACAAGGTGGACTGGATAGAACTAGCTCAAGATAAGGATAGGTGGCCTACTTTTTTAAGTGCAGCAATGAACTTTCGTGCTCCTAATGCCATTGCATAAGTAAATACCACGTTTTTTAATTTAGTTTTTATCATTACACACATAATATTAAGATAGTAATTATTATCAGAGTTGGGACTTGTCCACTATTTTAAGAATTTGAATCTGAAATCTGAATCTTAATTCTTTCTATGAATCCTGAATTCAAATCCGAAACTTGGGAAAAATTATAAAAGTATAATAAATAATAATGGAAAGTAAAAATATTAATTAAATGTTAACTTTTTTTATACTACATTCATTAATGTATTCATATGTTTGTTAGTTACATGAATTGGCAAAGCGACCGCCATATTTTGCAACCTTTATCCTTAATTTAAACTTTATATTTGCAGAGCAAGAGAAGCCCTTCACAAGTTTAAAGATCACAAGGATTTGGAGGTTAAGTTGTATAGCACATTGTACCATTCTCCTGTGGCCCGCACTTTGTTGTGGTAAGTACTTTCATTAGATACAATCATATTACTCATTCACAATACTTTTTAAATATTCACCCCATCTATGAAAAGGAATAGGCTTATATTTTTGACTAACCAATTGTGGTGTTTATTTATTACTATTATATTATATCCTACTTTCTTATAGGATAGTAAAGGCAAATATTTAATGATGCTCAGCTCAAAATTTCTTTAATGGTGTGTAATTTGTTATTATAGTCGGATTGCCATAGTGAGACACTTTTCAGACAATTCACAAGACTACTATATCTATAATTATGTATGTATATGCCAATCATTGTGTTTGGCAGCTTTAACCTTTGCCGATAAATGTTAATATTGACAACTGTAACAAATATATTGCCTTACTTACTCTTTGATGTTGTTGGTTATTTAAAATTTATTTTTAATAGAAATACTTTAAAAGACTCATCCCATGATAATCTACTATAGTTGGTTCAGATAACTTATACATTATACTTGCATAGGCTATGTCATTAGGAACTCGAAAGCTCATTGTCATACTTACAAATGCCACCTATCCTTATCTTGAGCTGGTTCTATCCATTCCACCTTATCACACCCTATCTACTTCAGGTCCATTCTAATGTTATCCTCCCATCTGCATCTAGATATTCATATGGTCTTTTCCCCTTTGGGTTTACCAGTTAATACCCTGAACACGGTTATAGAATTTGCCATTCACTTTGCATGCCCTGTCCACTGTAATTTACAAGACTTGATTATCCTTACAATTTCTTTTGATGAGTACGAGATATGTAACTCATCATTAGCCTCCTCCACTTCCCAGTAGCCTCATCCCTTTTTTTGGACCTTGTTTTCAAACACCATAAATTTATTTTTGTCATATAAACTAAGAGACCAAGTTTCACACTCATATAGAACATCCAGTAAACTTATTGTTTTGTATATTTTAAGTTTTACATTCCTTGAAAGCAGGCGAGATGCCGACAACTTACTGACCAAGTAATTTCCTGACTATTATTTTCCTTATTTTTAATCTAATATTGTTATTACTTGTTAAAATTATTAATAAAATATTTAAACTAAATATTCATAATTTTTTTATACTTTAATTAAATAAATCTGGTTGGCAACCACAATACATTTTAACTTACATTTTAACTTAAAAACTTTTGCTTCTTTTGATCCTTGTGGTTAACCTAGGAACTTTTTTTTTTATCTCGAATAATTTAGTACAGTAGAATGCCAACTATTCAAATTTCCAACTGACAGAATAACCATAACCAAAACGCAAGTCCTTCTCTGATTTCTGAGTCGGCCCACTAAGTCATTATTTCTGTCAATTTTTATTCTATCTATAATTAGTTGGATAAGAATGTGTTTCCTTGATCCAACTATCCAAATTTTCCATCATCTATACCACCTTTGTCACTAATTAAATCACATAATTTGTGTTCTACTGTATTTATACCTATATACTATTACTAATATTTGTCAGGTAAAACACTCCCTAGAAATTATTTCCAAACAAAATCACTACCTAGAGCCATTTTTGAAAGAAAGAAAAAATTGTAGATCACTAATGAGTAAATTATTTTTGATTGAAAGTTTAGGGTAGACATTTAAAAAAAATCAACATCCAGAGGTATAGCCATATAACCTCTAAAATAATTTTTAACAAAATCCATCAAACGGTTACTGATCTAAGCCCACAGACACAAAAACAGAATTGCAAAATCCACTTATTTTGGTTTGAGGCACGTAAAATGTAAATATTCATCATAATACTGAGGTTGAAAATTTTCACAATTAAAATACTTTCTCTTTACATAAGAAATTAAAATTTTAAAAATTATTTATAAGTAATAACTAACTAGTTGTTTTTTGATTTCCCAGGGGCGGTCTGACACTGTCTGCTGTCAGCTGTGTTGCTGCTCTTGTTATGTTTCTTCGCAGAGTTTCTTAACACGAATTTAACATCAAAAAGATTTTTATAGCTTTTACATTGATTCAGAACCTTAAAACTAAATAGCTTTGCCTACAAAATTGTCTTGTTGCCTCTCTATAACTGGCCTGTTTGATTTATTTTAATGTTTCCCAAACTTTTGACATTTGTTTACTACTTTTGAGGCCATGGTCCAACCAACATAACCCTTTCAACTGTTCGTAAAAGGATACCAATACGTGTTATTTTGTAACGCATAGATAGTTGTTGCGAATTTTAATAAAAGTTCCTGATATGTCAAAATCTGCACTAATTTGTTTATGAGATTTACTATTATTTAAAAAAATCAAAATTAATAAAAATAAATAGTATATCAAATACCACAGTTTGGGAAAGATTGGTATACTTAATTGAATTTCCAAATAAAAACTTTGTGGTGTTAGGTCCATGAAATTATTTTGTCAATAATAACTTTAAACTTAGTTGAATGGGTGTATATAAATGCCCAGCCTTAAAGTCACATTATTTAATATTTCTTTACAGTGGAGGCTCATAGCTAAAATTAGTGGGGGTGCTGCTCCAGAAAATGTTTAGTCTTTTTTTTAAATTGTGTAAAAGGAAAAAACGTATAAAAGGATTTATTCAGGAACTTGATAAAATCTTAACAAAAAAACATATTTTACTTTAACTTAAATTGTTACAGTTCAAGCTTGATCTATTCATTTAAATAAGAAATCCATTCTTCTTGTTTTAATTTGCTCAAATTTCAATAATTTTCTCCTTGATCTCTGGATGACAATTGAGGAAATTTTTCTCCATTGAAAGTACTGCAAGCGCATTTAATCTTTCTGTTAAATAAAAGAACCGAAAAAAAATTAATCAAATAGAATAGCTGGAAGCAGAACAATAATAATATAACTCTACACTTTATCACATTCAAGAGTATGGTACACGGTTTTTAAGCACAGCACATGCTGCGTAAAAAAAAACTTCCTTTCACCATTACGCCAAAGCCGGCACTGCGAGAGCAACAGTGCTTTCTCTACCTGGCAGTCCCATCTTCCTCCCCACCCCCTCCTATGTGTGCATGTGCACAACAGTCAAACACCACGTCATTGGTACTGTGAAGCACACAGTTCCATACAGAGATTTTTGTATATTTTTCATAAACTGGGGGATGGCTACTCCAATACTGACATTAAGCTTAAGGAATATATATTGTGCTACAAAAATAAAGAAAGAATTAAAGAAAAAAGGACTCATTATATTAAATATTATTGATAATATCAAGTGTAAATAGGGGGTGCTGCAGTTCCGCAGTGCCTGTACACAAGCCGCCATTGTTTCTTTATAAATTTGAATCTATGCTAGAGTTTAAAATGTAGGTGGCACATTCCATTTAACACTTTTTTTTTCTACGGCATTTAAACATACACACTCAAAATGCCACCCAGAATAGTTAGTCTAGAAATTAATAGTGTACAGATCAATCATCTGCACTGATACATTTTTCATTATCTATGATCGTATTTCCAACAAAATTGCTAAAATGTTTTGCATGCTCATGTAGTTTGGCTTCATACTGAACAAAGGGGAACATTTCAGACGTGAGAGGGGTGAAACTTTATTTATAATAGTCTGCCCATCCACTTGCCTGGCATTGTTTTCCACAATTCTATAGGATGGGGAATTTAAATATATCCAGGCCTTCCTGTTGGAATTAGCACTAGTCTTGAGGTGACGACTAGGATCAAATCTGCAGCAGGTACTTGCTATGAATAAAGGAATTCATACAGGTATAAAGGTTGCTTGAATCTTAGTCAAAGACTATCCAAGAACTTTTGGTGATTGATTCGATTAAATTTGGACTGGCATACAGATAATCAGGAACCAGTCCAACATAGTTGAGGATTCATAGTCGTAATACTTATTAGTTGATTTTAAATACTTTGAGAGTGGGGGAAGGGATTATGACACATTAAAGGAACAAGCATGGTATATGTTGTACAATGAAAAGAAACATTTCACTTTGCTGCCAACGGACAAACAAGTAATGACTGTTTCTTTAAGAAAAATGATTGTCACCACCACTTCCCTCGACCTGGGTTTCTTTATTTTGGGATGATCAATTTACTTAAAAGGGCAACATTACCTTTTGTCCAGAGGCAGCTATGTAAAGTTTAGACTGTATTTTTTCTTTCCTTTACTTTGTGAAAGTCATATAGTGTTATTTCCTTTTATATATGGCTATCTCTTTCTCCTGTACTGTCTTTCATAAATAACAAAATGTACCTCAAAAATTGAAGAATTTTTCGATAAATAACTATATTTTAAAAACTTTGATGACCATTACACTTAAGTACACATTTCCCTAAAAACTAATTTGTTTTATTATGTTTTTCACTCAATAAGAAAATAACCCATATTTTTTTCATATTTTCAAATTTACTAGCACAGTAAGGTTTCGATAGTTTGATGTTTTGTATTAATTATTGAAGTAGGGATGCAGGCTCTCTGTACGAACTTTAATGAGGGATAGGGAACACTAAAACAAACCTTTTTCATTGAGACTGTATGTACACAGATGTCACCCTTTGGTGCTAGATGGTGCGCTTGTTGCAGAAAGTGAGAACAACATTATTATTTACAGCAGCTTACAGTGGTATCATGCATGTTTAGATGGAATGCTCTAGTTTCACACAGTTGTCGGTGCAAACGCGCAGATGTTTGTTGGCTTGGCACATGCCTCTTAGGATGCCATTCACAATACAATCTTACAGCATTTCTTCCATTTTCTTTGGCAGCCCAATATTCTGGATATGTCAAACATCTCAGAATCCGTTAAATGCTCAATGTTACACGTACTAAGTCTGCGTTGTGAATGATGATGGTGAAAAATAGCCCTATAGCACCAAACGGCGAAATCTGCGGAAATATATTTATTAATGGGAAAAGATTTATTTTAGTGTTCATTACCTCCCATTAAAATAAAATACGTATATTAAGTATTTTTTACACAAAAAACATAAATTTTTATTTTTCTTGGCTAGCCGTGTAATTAAGTTTTCAATAATTTGATATGGGCCTAATTATTTTCTACTTGAACTATTAAGACTACTGTTTCTTTATTATTTTAAGAATTCACTAAGTAAAACTTTTTATGACTTTGTGTATTATTAAGTAACTCAAAGAAATGTGTTAATATTATTTGTTGTACTAATTTGTGAAAACCCATCAAATGTCAGCTTTAATTGAATAAATGTATTTATATTATGGCTAAAAATACAATAGTCTGTGTCATTCTGGATTTACTTTTTTCTTTTGCCTGAACTTATATTTCCTTTCACCCTTCCCCTATAACCACCCCTTGTCATGTCAAAAAGAAAAAGAAGAAAAACTACAAAACTTATTAGCTATTAGTTCTCAAATATCTAAAAAAAAATCCTGATGTGAGCCTATAAAAAAATTGTTGTATTTTTAAGAGGAAGGCTAAATCTAGAGCCTTTTCATCAATCCTAGTCTTATAGCTCTGTAAATATGCTTAAAAAGTAGCTGAAAGTGAGCTAATATCACATTTTCACAACTTTTTTTATTAATAAAAATCAAAATATGGGGGTGTGAGGAAAATGTGCACTGTTGGAATCATTAAACTTTATTTTGGCATGAACTGAGTTTTGAATTAACGTGTTGCATAATTAAATATTGTGTTAAAGCTGAACATCTGAGCGGCAATTTCTCGCTTACTGAGTTGGCCCCTTTAGCATTGAAATTGTATCAATCAACAGGAATAATAGGTTGTTTTTTTAAAACCAACAACCGTCTAAATCAATTATTTAATTCAATTTGCAATAATAGTAAAAATTAGAAGCTTTTATCAATTAAAACTCTTGATCTTGCTAAATTAATATCACAAATTTCTTATTGTTTTAGAGAATAAGTAATAGAATTGATATTCAGTAAAGCCTCAGACAAATGTTATTTGATTATATAAACTTTACAAATGTAAAACTAGACACTTTAAATTTATATTAATATAATCATGGGTTTGTCATGAGCATTTTGCGAGATATACTGCACACAGAGGTCTGAAATTTTAAAATTATTAGCTCTTCACTAAAATCTGCACCTCAAAGCTGGAATTTTAAATGTTGGACTACATTTTTTAATTTATTAAAAATTGGGTCAGAGAAATTAAACTTAAGCGTTCTTCCATCTGAAGGAAAGAAAAACCCTGTCCGGGGTAACACTAGGTACTTCTGCTAGTCATATAAAATAACACTCAATTTAAAAACTATTTTATCTTCAAATGTTGATCAGCAAAAAATCTAAATTTTTTCATCTTATGAATAAAAATATATGTTTTGTTTTTTTTCTGGAAGATTTTTCTCTTTAGATTATTGTACTTTCCAATCTTCACAGCCAACAGGTGACACCTCACGCTGACTGATCCTGTTTTATTGAACTAAGAACTTTTTTTTCATACTTTTTAAAGTACTGTACCAACAACTTGAACTACCTAACCTTATGATATAGTATTTTCATGGGAAGGATGTGAAACTACAATGTAAAAACTACTACCTAGAACAGCCAGTCAGAAATGAATTCATGGCTTTTGTATTTAAATCCTAGCTAGATTTTTTTCTTCTTCCGTAATAGCTTCAACTTCCTTGCACTAAGGTATGATGATAAAAATTCAGTGATATTTTTATAGTATATCTCAGGTATAGGGAACTTTTTTAGGGGCCTTAGGTATTGAAAATTTCAATAAATCTTGAATGCTATTTACTGGTGGATATTGACACTTACTGATCGCTTTTATGGTCTAGTGGTCAGAGTTCCGGGCTACAGATGCAAAGGTCCTGGGTTCTATCCCTAGAGCTTCCAGAATTTTTCTGTGAAACAATGGGTATGGAACGGGGTCAAACTCAACCCCATGAGGACAAATGAACTGCTTGAATAATTAGGTATCGGCTCTTGTCTAGTAAGCTGAAATTAACATCCAGAGGATTTGTTGTAATGACCACACGACACCCTCTAACCACAAATGTTAGCATCATCATTGCTAACGGTGGCGGTGACCACTCAATTGTATAGTTTTATTGGCACTTATTGAGACAAAGATTTTCCTGAATTCCTGTGTCGTTTATGGATGCAAACTTTTTATGAATTATTCCTGGGATAATAAAACTGTCTACTGCATAATCCATCAGATATACTGTCTAACTGGAGAAAATTAATCTTCAAAACATTACAAAGGAATAATATAAATTATATTATAAACATGTTTGAAAATATCTCACTAACTATGACATAATTTAACATATGACTATTTTTATGACAGTTATTAAACGGTATTTTAACACCGAATAGTGATTAAATTACATCTTATTTTAGATGTCAAATATGTCAGCATAAAAGAAAATAGTGACTTTTGCACACCTCTAAAAACAATTATTTGTTTTGGAGTTCTTTTTTGTTTTTATTTGTTAATTAGTGCCTTCGTGGTCCATTTTTAGAAAGAAAAAAAGTAAAGTATTAGTGTACTATATAACATATTTGTCTCATGAGTCGTGCATGGTTTTTCCATCTCGGCTATAGATAAATCAACTTTCTTACAGCAAATACTGGAACTAAAGCAAATAAATGAATAAAAGTGTGCCAATCTACACAAACACAAATTAAATATCCATGTTATATTTGCCTAAAGGTTGAATGGATTTGTAAATTTATTAAGTATCTATTTGTTCTCTTTGACAGTCCAGCTGGCAGTAATGTGAATTTTAACATGATATAAATAAATAATAACCAGGCACCTACCAAGTTTGGAGCCAACAAGTGTGTGGTTAATCTAATGGCAGGGCTATGTACCCATCCTTGGCCAAGACCCAAGCATCTCTTAGTCACTTGGAGCTTCTTCGTTTGCCCGCTTCCTCTCGTGTGGACTTCAATGTTCAAAGAATATTTTTTTACTCTCCCTGGTCGAACAAAATATTCTAATAGTACACATTTTCACCCTCCAGATTATGATGGATCTTAATGTTGTATGTGCACACAAACTAAAATAAATGGTACATTGCACCATCACACACACTTTCTCTTTTGTCTTAAAATAGAGACGTTTACTAAAAACTCAAAAAATTTGTTAAACTAAATAATATACAGTGTTGCAGGAACACTCAACCAAAGAGCATAAATTAAATTAAATACACTGTTACAGAAACATTGATAAAAAGAGCATAACAATCACAATTTTCAAGGTCATCTAAATAGTCTAAAATCAGAGCACCAACTGCTGGTGTTATTCTCTGCTGTCCCTCAGAGGAGATAAAGATATCAAATAAAGCATTGCCTATACACTACTCATACGTATCCCCAAGTCCTTAGTCTTAAATACTCTGTAAAAGTTGGTTCAACTTTAACTTTTTTAAACATTGTCATTTTGGATGGCCACGGAGAATCAATCACGGATAGGCAAACAAATTAACATCAATGGAAACCTCAAAAATGAATTTATCATTGACAGTAAATCAAACAATCGTCATTTTATAAAAGCTACATATTATTAATAGCAATTCAATTTTTTTTATAAATATATTAAGGCTATTGTTATTTTAACTAAGAACATCACCTGCTTTAGTGGCCGAACAGTCTAAGGCGTTTATCTCGTATTGTACTGGTCTACTGATGATGGTGAGATTAAGGCTCAAATTCTGGTCAGGTCTACCTACCGAGGCTTGTTTTTCCCAAATGGTTTCACACGCTCCTTCCATGCAAATGCAGGCAGATTACTTCTAGAATGTTTCCTTCATTATCCTTACCCCATTAGAGTTATTATCAAATATGCATATAACCTTAAAAGATAGTAAGATATGGTGATAAAAAAATCATTAAACCAAAAATAATAAAATTAAAATGATTGTTTATCAAATCTGTTGAAACTGTTTTATTTTGACAGATTTTATTAAGCCTATATAGGTGATAGGGAGGTTTTTTTTTAACTCCCCTCTACCCTTTGGTGCTAATATTTTTCAGCCAATTTATATCTATGCAGTGCTTATTTTAATCAAACAAATTAACATTTAAGTCCCATGGGGCTGGTGTGTGTTTCTATTTTCTAGGTATGTGTATGTAATATTTATATATATTTGATGTTTATCAATAAATCATAATTATAAACAAATGGGTGATTAATGACAGAGTATGTGCACATTATAAATTATACAAACTTAGGAACTATAAATATACGATAAAAGTTGTAGATGGGAGCTTAAGTCGGCAATGATGAAATGTTCTAAAATCTCGCCGACCGATTGTCCGATGCGGAGTGTCTCCCCTGCCAAACACACACGGTGCGTGTTTTGTTTAGTTTTATTGCGGGACATTAAAATATCCCCCTTCCCCCCTTAACAGCTCTCTAATGTCGCGTGCCAAAGGAACTTGTGTATTTGTGAGAGGGAGTGATAGGGTTGAGCCGGCAAGGTAAACCTGTCTGGCTATTTGCGACCGGCCCGGGCAGCGAGATATAGGGCGGAAATGGCTCACAGTCGTCCTTACCTTTTCTAACTTCAGTTGTTTTTTATATATACATATATACTTCTATTAGCACTTCATTCTTCTGGACGAGCACTTGTTTCTGTCGTCCTTCTTCTTCGGCTAATTTATTATCTCTTTCTATAGACATTTTACGCCGTGGACTCTCTAGCTTCAGTTTGGAGCAGTACGAATTAAATTTATGACGTTGCCTACTTGGAGATTTTGAAGCTATTTTACGAAGCGGGTTGCATCTTAACTTGACGCACCTAAGCAGTCCAAGCGCTATCACACGCTTAGACGCCAATGTACGAATTAGAGAGAGAGAGAGGGAAGAAAGTGAGTAGTTCTTCCTGAGAGGGCTATTGTTAATGTGATGATAACCCTTTCCCTCTTCCTCTGATTAGTTTACACAATCATTTTAGTATTTGCGCTTTGAGAATATTTACTTGCTTTTTAATTTTACCTGTTTCTTGTTTCCTATTCTAGACAAACATATGCTACGGTATTTTTTAATCTACGTCATGGCAGGAAGATTCCTACAGGCCATTTTCGTGACCAAGACAAATAACCCAAGTTTATATGATTTATAAAAAATACTGTACGTTTAAAAAAAACTACTTAAAGATGTAAGTGACCTGGTAGTCTAGGGGTAAGGGGTCAGATTTCTGTGCTGGCGGCCGGGGTTCAATCCTCGGTCCCGGCACAGATTTATCTGATTACCAAACCCTTCCTTCACCTCTGA
>CABFVX010004776.1:2477-60035 GCA_902151425.1 Timema shepardi
GGGGGACACACAGTACGAGAGGGGGGAGAACATAGCAAAAAAAGAGTGACGGCTTTATTGGGAGAAGATATGGATGGTTCTGATAAGGAATTATGCAAAACCAGGTTGTTTCAAATTAGTAAAATGTTTACCAGTACAGTATGACACGTGAACTAAGGCTGGGCCAATTAGCCCTTTAGTCGATAACCAATGATGATCATATGGTTTATTTTCTTTGCAATATCAGAAGGGTAGTAAACAAATCATACATTTTTATATATATCAATTATTTTTGTTAATTAAATTCTTAGTAAGGATATTAAACCATTACAGAAGCATACAGAACTGTTCCGTTCACTTCAAAGTAGGGGCGTGAGAATTTCACTTTTTCAATTCGAAGCAAACTCGAATCAAATAGATGAAATATTCTTGAATCTGAATCAAAGTTTGAGTATTTTCTTTTAGTTGTTTTATACTTTCAAAAATATCAAATTATGTATATTTATATAATTTAATGCACTAAAATTACTTGGAAAATGTTCTATTGCACGGTTGTAATATTTCATGTTAATCTGACAAATCAAGCCATTATCACAAATTCAAATTAAACTACTTCAGTTTATTTCCATATGAATACTAATTTTTAATGTATAAAACAGCTTAGAATGGCTACACTTAAATTCAAATGGAGTATTTTACTTGAACATAAATGGAGTATTTTAGCCGTCAATATTTGTTTTTGGCAAAACTTCAACACCGGAATTTGTTTCAAAATGAAGTCAAAGCTGATGTTTGTTTTGAAGCTTCGCACTAATGAACTACTAACGTGGTTTTATGTCAGTATGTGACATTTAAAAAAGTATTTAGTTAAATTTAAAACAAAATTATATTATTATTATTATTATTAGCAGCATGTCTTACTACCCGTTTGGGTTATACACACTGATGCTATTGTTTAAGGTAGGGTGATTTGTGAGATGAAATTGAGGACCTACAGTTCAAAGTGGAATCCGAACCACGGTGGAGGCCTAGCATTCCATGATTTCACAAGTTGTGATTAATACAAGTCTTGTCAGAGATGAAAGAAGGGTTTGGCAATCAAATAAATCTGTCCCGGGACCGAGGATTGAACCTCAGACCCCCAGTACAGAAGTCAGACACCTCAACCCTAGACCACCAGGTCACCAACAAAATAATATATTCAATTGAAAGTATAAGTAAGATGACATTTATTTTGAAATGCTGCAAAAAATAGCCTATTTGTACACGCAATTATTATTATTGTTATTAGCACAGCATCTTACCACCCGTTTGGATTATATGCACTTACGCTAATGTGTAATGGTAGGGTGATTGTGAGATGAAATGGAGGACCTACAGTTTAACGTGGAATCATGAACCACGGTGAAGGCCTGGTATTCCTCACATTCACAAGTTGGGATTAATACACATATTGTCAAAGGGGAAGGAAGGGTTTGGCAATCAGATAAATCTGTGCCCTGAGGATTGAACACCAGACCCCCAGCACAGAAGTCTGACACCTTAACCCTAAACCACCAGGTCACCTAACACATTTAATTCATTACACTATTTACAATTATGTGAAAAAAATATTACAACCTTAATGGGTTAGTAAACAAAATAATCATGATAAAAAACTTATATATGGTATGGCAACTATTTTAAAATGGGATAAGGCAGAAAGAAGAACAAGGTAGAAAGGTGTTTAGACCTCTTTGATACAAATCTAAAATGCTCAACTATGAGAGTAAATTACTAATAATTTATAATAATTATTTCAAAACTATTACAAAGTTATTCAAAGGCTTCAATTCTGTTAATTTATTTTAATATTTTCCATAAAGAGTAGCTAACAATTATTATTAATATTTTTAAATAATATACTTTAACCAAGCAATAGTGATAAATGACAAATATTTTAAAGTCATTAAATTAAGTAATCTGTCAATATTTATAAAATAAGTAAGTGAGGTGACAGAAGATTCAAGCAGTCCAGGAGTCATGAACTACTGTTGGATTTTTTCGGTACTATCACCCCTTAAATATATCTTGTAATTCTTTCACACTTCCTATTTCTTATATCTGTTTCTAACAAAGTGTTGAGCTTGAAATCCACATGGTCTTACTCGCAAGTAAATGCCACCACAAAAATTTGTTACCCCTTAACCAGAGAACAAACCCACTCCCCCGTTCTCCTTTCCTTCCTTGCCATCAAGAAGTACAAAGGACCATGTTGTCTACTACCCAACTTGAAACTGATGAATTATCACCACCAGACTTCTAGCCTAAACATTTCAAAAAATCTATGAAAATAATTGGGTTCAAACTATTGTGCCATAATCAGCCAATGATTGGATGGGTAATCTACATCTTTACTTTACATCCATTACTGTTTCCAGCCTGTGGCAGTTTTTAATTCAAGCCATATATTTTCCACTATCGGCTTGCTAGGCCTGTCATAGCTTTATATGTCTTATAATCTAACTTAAGACTATGATGAGCCCAACATCCAGTCCTTGGCCATCAATTTATCACTATGGAAGGGTAAACCCAAACTTCACCAATGATAAATTTTCAGCCATGCCAGGAATCTAACCCAAAACCCTTATTTCAGTAGACAGATACGCTACCGACTGAGCTAAGGGGTAATCTGCATCTGCTTACTCTTAAAGTGAACCATTTGAAAAACTGTGTAAATCCAATAGAAATATTCTGCTCTTCATTGACAACGGCACAGCCGACAAGATTACTTCACTAATAACTTTCAAACAATCTATATTCCAACAAATATGACAGTGGTACAGCCCATAGACCAGGGAGGAATACACAATTTCAAACATCATTATTGCCATCAAGTAGTTTTAAAAACTTTGGACATCATCTCAAGATTGGCTGCAAAAATTGATCTCTTTGATGTTGTTAGCATGTTAAGTAATGCTTGAAAAAAAATCACTCCACAGACAAAAAGCAAACGGCTTCCATAAGACTGGTTTCAACCCTTAAAACACACAGGAAACTGCATCAGAAATCAGCAATGCAACTGAACCTCTTGCAGTTCCAGGGAAGTTGGGGGGAGTTAACAGCTAATATGAACTATGACGACTTCCTTGCAATAGATGGCAATATTGCTGTGTATGGAACGCTGACAGATGGGGGATTCTTGATGAGTAAAGAACAAAAGCAACCAAAAATCCTGTGAAGTAGACAACATAGACAGAAAACCAATATCATCTCTTTCTGAAGCACTTACAAAGGTGGAAAACCTAGGTTTTATATATATTGTGTTAAAATTGTTCTTGTTTTTCATGTATGTATAGATTGTTTATGTGTATTTTATATAATATATACAAGGCATGTGAAAAATTTCCCAAATTTTTGAAATAGTGAGCCAACAAGACACCGTAATAATGTGCGGTAGGTAATGATGCTTAGCAACAAACTTCACCATTAATTTACTGTTTACCTCATCATATTTATTATTATTATTAGTCATTACACTGTATTGTTTGGTTTAGGAGTTTGCTGTGCATGTTTTATGTTTTTCAAGATGACAATTTCATGAGCAGCATATCAACATTAAATTTTGTGTCAATAATGAGAAAATGTTTACAAAGATTAGTCCAGTAGCAGGATATTTTTGCCCTACAAAAGTTTGGGCAGTTTTGATTTTTAGTTATGTTCGTGAGTTCATGGTCCTAATGAAATTCCCAGGTTTTTGACCTTGTCGCACCGCCATCTTGAAAAAATGGTGACCAATACACATTTTTTCGCAATATCTCCTGTTTAGTGAGTCCTAGGATGCAAATTATGTATTAATATCTTATAGAGGACACAATTTCCAACAACATTTGTTCAAGCCAAATTTTTGTAAGTCAAATAAATACCTAGCTGCAGTGTCCTGAAGTGGAGCATATTACTAAAATTCCAAGAATCCTGTTTTGAGCTGACTTTTTCATAATTTTTGGTTATTAATTAGTAATTACAAATTAACTGTTGCTATGTATACTTATTACTATCAAAGAGCTGTTTACTCATTTCCACACTACTTTAAGGTAGAGTTGACTATTCACAGTGTAGTCTTTACTAAAAGTCGATCAAGATTTCCATCAGTGCACTTTAGAAGCCATGGTTTGTACCTGTCTGGTAGAACAATGGCACATCAAGTCAAAATCTTTGAATCCCTCCACATGAACATTTTTAAAACATAACATGTTGTCACTATTGCACATCAGTAATTTATATATATATATATATATATAGAGAGAGAGAGAGAGAGAGAGAGAGAAGACAAAAAAAAGTTCGGCATGGCACTGTTACATGTTTATTAACAAGATATCACGCATTATGGTCTAAGGAGTACAGAGCACATAAAGAAAAATTGATACTTGCTCAACAAAACCACAAGTTGAAAAAAAATAAAAATATATATATATATATTCAACAGGTTTCATTTGATAGTGTCTTCCTGCTTTCAAAGCTACACATTAACATTCCTTTATTAATCAATGTTAAATTAAAATAAAAAAATATAGTACAACGGTTTAAAAAAAAAAATCACCGGTATTAATGTAACACACATTCACAGCTTTATGTACATTATAATCATTTGCCTATCAAATTTATCAACACATTCTGGTACAATCATGTACAGGTGCCTTAGTGTACCAAAATGTTTTTTATATGTATATAGATATTTTATATAAAAAAAGAACTCTGTCCACGACATGACATCACAGCCAATGTTCACACTATCGCTGCTTGCCACACCATATTCTTCAATAATCACTTCCAACTTTTGGTTTTCCTATTTTAAAACAGTTTCAGTTACAGCTGCTAATAAATTTGAGAAGCCAGGAAGTTAGTTATTTTATTTTTCCATTCCTAGAAATACCAGCATTGTATAGTTCTGTTAACATACACCTTTTTGGTACTGGGGAGTAAGGTAAATATTGTTTTGTATTATCTTGCATCGATTCAAACACCTGTTCACAAAAACTGATTTATAATGTTCATATATGATGATTGATTGATATGATTAATTTTAATATGACAAGTGATGTTAAGATTTCCGCTTGTTTATAAACTTAAAAGAGAGCCTTATTTATTAAATTTACATAATTTTTTTTTATTTGCACATCACAATAAATAACAGCGTCATTACATTTACACTACAGCATACCAAAACCTTTTGAATACGTGATTGCTTTCATGAGCCTATCATTTAGTTTTTCCCGCGTCTCATACTCTGGCAGTAGTAATACGTTGAAGCATGTGTGAGCAGTTGGCAACCTAGAACAGTGCATCAACATGGTAAACTATGATTTATGCGTGTACAGGGAGATTTCACCATTTGAGTATAGCTAAGTGGTAAAAACAATATTTAGGGATGATTTCTTGTAAGAAGATAAACACAATAGGTCAATATAAAAAAAGTATACAGCCAGAGGCTTTGAGATATCCAGTATATTTCTAATGTTTATCCGAATAATAAATTATTTTTACATTATAACAACTCTGCATTACTAACCCAAATAAATTTGGAAACATATTAATTTAATTTAGATCTGGATATTTGTGTGTATGAAATAAAATGCTTGATATAATAATATGACCTTAAATAAACATGATAGGATTGTAGAAAATTATGCTCAAATGAAAATAAAAACACTAATATACATTCATAAACACTCTGAATGTTTTGATGATAATGATATTATTCTGTCTCAAGATAGCTAACACTTGTATAACCATTAGTGCATCAATAGCAAAGCTTGGAAGATTAAAATGATCTACCTGTTATGAATATAGATGCATTCAAGTGTAATATTTGTAAATTGAAAAATGACACCTGAACACAGAAAGTGATCCTGGGACCCTTTACTTAGTTGGGTAAGAGATGCCAGATGGCATAGAAATATAAGTGTTTGTGAATATGTATTAGTATATTTATTTTCACTAGTGCAATGTTTTCTACAATACTATTGTGTTTATTTAAGGCTATATATTATTTCTATATTCTCAATACTTGTAATCTATTGTTAAAAACTACATCTTGGAATATCTTTAGATATATGTATTTGGAAGAAGGTACATGAAAAGTGTATAGAAAACATATAAAGGAGAACAAACATGGCCCAGTTAGTTCACAATTTACATTGCTGCCACTGGATAAGAGATAGTGGATGCTTCTTGAAGAAAATTGATCGATAATGCTCAATTCCCTGACCTAGTTTTCATTCTATCAGAAATCATCAGGAGGGAGAGTGAAACGTGCAACACAACTTTTTAAAAGAGGAAACCAAAAACCTAGAATGGGTAAAATCCACTATTTTACGAATTCCAAACTTCAATTTACCTTCGAATCTCAAATCTGAATCTTGGAAAGAATTACAAACATAAGAGGAAATATAAATATAATAGAAAATAGAATTTCCTACCTAAGTGTTCTATCATGCTTTACTAATTTGTTCTGTCTACCTTTTGTGTTATTTTGGTTTTCTCTTTTAGGAAGGTTCATTGCGCATTTCACACTCCTCCCTGATGAGTTCTGATAGAATGAAATCTAGGTCGGGGGATTGAGCGGTGACGGCCAATTTTCTTAAAGAGGCAGCCAATATCTCTTTGTTCAATGGCAGCGATGTTAAGTGTGAACTGTGTTGTTCTTTTCATTGTAACAGCCATATTGTGTTTGTTATCATTTATATATATATGTTTTCTATCCATCTTTCCTATAACTTCTTCCAAATATATATTAATAGCTATGTAGAATGTAATAGAGAGAGTTTTTAAGAATTGTTCAAAGTACTTAGTCATTTAAAAATGGAGTGTGTTCAGAGATTTTACAAAAGAACTGGATTGTCAGTTTGGAGAGCAACTTCTTCACATGGATATTTGTCAGTTAAAGAAAGGCAAAGTTCTTCGGTGGTCCAATGAGCTGCTTCCTCAAAAGAATTTTAAAATATATGACTATGATCTACAACTCATAACTGGAGGGTGTGGGAGTATTCATATATTTTTAATTTCTTCATCATACATCAGTTGAATGAATTAAGTTTGGAACTGTAAGGTGAAGCCGAAAAATCATAAGCATGATTTCTCCAGTTTAACCATTTTCAGGAAAATTGACATTTTGGGAAAACAATTTTCATAAAAGAGATTTTAAATACTTTACTTCATTCATAAAAGTGATAATGATTTTAAGCATAAAAGTTTTGAGGCACAGGAGCAACTCAAAATCATTTATCATCTGAGAGCCTAGTTTGCCTGGAGATTCACTAAGCTTTGAAAACTAGAATGAAACTGTTGCCAAGACTTATTTCAAAATAATTTTCTTGTAGTGATGTTGAAGATAAAACTCTGCAAGCTCATTATACATTTAATTATCTTGATTCTCCCACATTGAAAATCATTATAATAAAAAAAAAAGTTGAATTGGAAACACACTGCCTTTGGTGACTGGCTAATATCCAGAAGTATCTGTGTTTCTTAAGTTTAGTAATAACTATTATGCAACTTTATAATAAAAGTAGGTAGTTTAATTTGAAAATACACATTTTATTAATTCCATATTTTCTTTCTAGAAAGAAGGGGACATAAGTAGTTAGGAATTTAAGGAATAAATATAAGAGGTAAGGATGAAAAAATAACCAATATTATAGTGGAGAAATCTATAATAAGTTTTTAAGTCAATTAGGGCCCTAAAAAGGTTGTCGACCAGTGTCTGAAAAAAACTGTTTCACTCATACAAGTTATAAGACAAATGCTGCGCATCTAGAACTGTATATTTAAAATTTACAAACCTGTCCGAGTCTGGTCCATTTCTAGCAATTATTAGCTTTAGTTTCGAGAGCCCTCCAACTGGCACTCGATCGCTGCCTGTCGCAAACTGTAACAGTTTTCTTTGGCTGTCCAGGTCCATCTTGTGAACAATGTCCCAGAAATGACGGATTATTACACTTCCTGATGTGTAGCCACCATCATACTCTGTGGCTTCCTCTAGCTCATTGAAGTCAAAATTCTGAAAGAAATGTCTCCCATAAAGCTCAATTCATATACTAATACATATTTATTTAGGATGTGATTTGCTTCAGTTCCCTCAGACAATTAATTAATATTACATTTCAGGTTAATTTTGTTGAAAGATGATGACAATGGCACCAAATTCTAATTTCTTTCACTTCTTTTCAATAATTCTGTTTAACTCATACTTCAAAAACTGAGCAACCACAAGATGTAATGATTTTAACAATATAATCTACATAATTATTTGGGCTCTGAAAGTAATAAGATTTCAAGCTTCAAGCTGAACTCATCATTTAAGCTTGGGATTTAGATAAGAAGTTTTGTAGGCTCATCATTTTCAAGATTCCACTTGATGTATATATGTATAAATTTTTAAAACACAATGGTAAGAACAGGCTATTTAATTTAAATGACACCGGCGGTTCCACTAATACATTATTTGGTAACTTAACAAATTGTCAAAATTAATAAAAAAGATTACACATTAATAACATAAAAAAGCTCTAAAAAAACTTTCAAATGATAAACTTGTTCAATATTTTTGTCCATTTTTAATTATCCTCAATTAAAGTTGCATTGTTATGACAAAGCAATGAAAATAAAAATAGCTAAATAAATTACTATAAGATTGAATTTTCATTGTTTTTAATCGGTTTACCTGGTTCTTTTGTGAAATAATAATGTCAGTTATATTAAAAAATTAACATTAAGAATATATTATATTTAATGATTTTGAACCTAAGATATTTAAAACTTGTATTAATTTATAGGTTTAACAACAAAACAAGCACTAGTTTAGTTACTATTTAGTTATAGAATTATTTTGGTTAACGTATCTAAAATCAGTGTTGATCAAATTTGAAATAAATATTTTACCAAACTTACTAGGGGTGTGCGAAGCTTCGAGAATCTCGAAGTCGAAGCGAATATTAATTAACTTCGGCTTCGACTTCGACAAACAAAATTTACTTCGAAAAATTCGAAGCTTCGGCAAAAAATATACAAGTATTTTCAATTTTAACCATTCTGAGCTGTTATTCTAGTAGATTATATTCATGTTTACCACAGAAAATTCACAATTTAAAACAAATAAAACGTTGAATTATGGAATACTTACTAATATGTATAAGGCGCAAGCTTCTAATACAAATTATTTTCATTTGTTTACTTTACGAAGGATGGGCCTTATCGATTTATAGGTTAAATATCGATTAGTTCGATATTTTTTAATATCTATGTATTGACACAAAAGGCCATGGTTATAAAACGACTAGTTGATTGTGACTGACATAATTATTATTATTCCACAATATTTCGACTGAGATTAGTGACCACTTTTAATAAATAGTGATCACGCTATTTTCGTTTAAAAAAAAATGTACCTGTAAGTATCTTTTTCTTATTCTCTCTCAATAAATAACTTGTAAATTTAAAATAGTTCGTTTTGATGAAATATTGAATAACTATCGATAGTTACACAATTTCAATAATCGATTATATTCGATGCCACACGGCCTGATCGATTCACAAATTAAATACATTAAGCTATCTTCACCGCCACATGACCTAAATTCACGTGATAAAAATAAGGTATAGCAAGGGTGAGATGGAAGGTGGATGGAAACATATAAAAGGTACGACACCCTTAGCTTTTTGTCCAATGGCAGCAATATAAAGTGTGAACTGTGTTATTTTCATTGTAAAAGTCATATTGTGTCAAACCATTTATATGTTTGTATGTTTCTATCCACCTTTCGTATACCTTCTTCCAAATATAACACAATTACCTCGTAAAGTGAAAAGAGGTTTTCCTCATAGTGATAAACTTTTTTTTTTATAATTGTTAGTGTAATTTTAATGTATTAAAAGACATGAGTGTTGAAAACATTTAATTAATTTTTTTATTATATTTTTAATTTTTATTTGATTGTTATTCTTGTTTTTAAACTTTTTTCAAAAGCATTTTACTATTTATAAAAATGAGTGCCATTGTTATTTCAAGATTGTGTTGTTTTCAATAGATTTTTAAAATCTCAAATTTTAAAGATGTGATATTTACATTTTATGTTTATTTATACATGTGACATTTAAAAATACTATTTTACTTTAAAAATAACAAATGTATACTTATAACATTTTAAAATTATGAATATACTATTAACTCAGGAGCTCTTTTAAATACTCAGCTCGAGTTTGATTCAAATGAAAAATTCAATGGTTAGAATATACCTGCAAAATGATTAGCAGAGTGATTAACATAATGTAAATGTGTACAAAGCTTCAAAAATGTCGAATTCACATAAAATATTAATTTATATTTAAAAAAATTCAACTTCAATAAATATGATGCTTCATTAGTAAAAATATTTAATGCTAAAATACACAATTTATTGTACTAGCAAATTATAATTTTGTTTTGTTAAATAAATTAAGAATTAATGTTAACATTGCTAATTCTGTAATACAGTAATTAAATTGACCATTGTGGCATTTACTGGATTAATCAGCTTAAGTCAAAATCTGTTAAAAATGTATGCAATGAAACATTTGGAAAATGATAATCAGTAATTATTCTGTAAAGCTATAAATATTGCACGATATGTATTTTACTCTACATAAAACAATTAAAAAAAATATTTGAACTTCGATTCAGCTTCAGGGATGTTTAATACCATTTGATTAAGCTTAGCTTCAAATCAAAAACGTGACTTAGCACACCACTAATGGCTTGTAATAACAGAAAGCATGATTGTTGTGCTTTATGGTATGCATTATATACACTTAGTCTACTCTGAAAGGTACTTTGCTGAATTACATGATGACTCAATCTTATTCGTTATATCATCAAGGAATAATGCAAGGTAAGCTTGCTACCTTTCAACGTAAATGAAGGGTATACTTTAGAGTAGAGCTGGACCCTTAAGTCCTTCAAATCCCTAAGAATATTCAAGATTTAAGGATTTGAGAAAATTTGAGGTATAAGGCTAAAATCCTAAAACCAATTTTTTGTTCCTTCAATTTTTCAAGTAAAATTTGTTGAGCTCTAATACTGTTTATTGGTGGTTCAGAACCAATTTTATTATTATTGCTGTTGTTAGCACGTGTCTTACTACCCGTTCGGGTTATACGCACTTAAGCTAATGTTTAATTGTAGGGTAATTGTGAGATGAAACGGAGGACCTACAGTATAACGCGGGATCCGAACCACGGTGGAGGCCTAGCATTCCACCCATTCAGAAGTTGTGATTAATACACGTCTTATCAGAGGTGGAGGAAGGGTTTGGTAATCAGATAAATCTGTGCCGGAACTGAGGATTGAACCCTGGACCACAGCAATTATAATAAATATAGGATGAAACCACAACAAGGTCACATACAAGTAATTAACACTCAACTGAATGTATGAATGTTATAATGTATGGATTACAAAAAAGAATGTTTCCGTTTAGTTACTAATATATATTTTATATTATTCTATTATAATTATATTTCCTTTTATGTTCATATTTTTTTCCAAGATTTGGATTTGGATTTGGGATTTGAAGGTAAATTGGAGTCGGATTCGAAAAATTGTGGATTTGACCCAACTCTAACATAGAATCCACTAATTTACAAATCCGAATATCAAATCCCTGTTTCCCTTTAGTTAAAACTTGTTTTCACATTAATGAAATATATAATCTACTACTATAATATGAAGTATTCACTCTGTCATTGTGTCATAAGGAGTTGCCCCTTGAGCAAGAAGTACTTGTAGGCTCTAATATTTTGAACTAAATATGTTTTAAGTTGGCTTTAATGAAGCCAAACTGAGAAGATAGTCATAAGGAGTTGCCCCTTGAGCAAGAAGTACTTGTAGGCTCTAATATTTTGAACTAAACATGTTTTATACGCTTATGTAGTAATTAGGTAAATGTGTTAGGAATGAGGAAAGTTGGCTTTAGAGGAAATTCATCCACATTTGCGTGGAGTGGGAAACCATTTAGGAAAAACAACCCTCAATATACCCAACCGAGATAAAACCATGATCTCCTGTCGTTGGCAGTTATTGCGAGAGTTGCACCTGTAAGAGTAGTTAAGCTAGACCTTCATAGAAACAAATAAAATTATCTCATAATCTTTTATGTATAGTCCCGCATTTTACCTTTGCAAATATACAACTTTCAGTCCAATATATTGTTTACTCAGATACAGAATACACCTAAAATTGTATATGTTGCATTAAAAATAAGTTGGTGTCTTATTTAGCCTATCTTAATAGAAGTTTGTTTAAAATATAAAATTGTACTGCCTGGAAATAATAAATGTTCGAGTAATAGAATGCCCATAGCTAATGGTAGAGGTTAAGGAAATGTAAGGAAAACTAACTTTAAAAGGTATAATTGATAAAATAAGTAGGAATGGGACCCTCAAATACTTAAGTAGGGCTCTGCGAGTACTCAGATTTCAAGCTTTGAGCTGAGCTAGCCCTTTTAAGCTTGAGATCGAGATAAAAAGTTTTGTAGGCTTGTCATTTTTGAACTTTCACTTTATATATTTAATAATCAATTTTTAAAACGCAATGGTAAGCATAGGCTATTTAAGTGAGATAGCATTACCACTTATTAATCATTCGGTTACTTAACAAACTGTTAAAGAATTAATTTCAATGTTCACAATAATAATGTTGTTCATTTTGAATTATATTTGATCGAAGTTGTTTACTTGTATTTGCATGACAAAGCAATAAAAATAAAAATAGCTAAGTAGATTAATAAATAAATGAATGATTCTTTTTACTATTTTTACCTGGTCCCTTTCTAAAATATTAATTCATGTTAAATTAAAAATGTAATATTAAGAATATATTATTATAGTTGATGTTTTCAAATTTAAGATATTTAAATCTCATATTAATTAATATGTTTAGCTACAAAACTAGCTCTAATTTAGTTACAGAATTAGGTTGGTCAACCTGTCTAAAATCAATGTTGATCTTATTTATTGCAATACATATTTAAACAAACTTACCACATTTATAAAAAAAAAAGCATTTGCTATTTAGTTTTATTTGCTAGAAATATTATTTTATTCACATTATTTTTAATTTTAAAGTATGAGCATCAACTTTTATAAGCATTGAAAATCGAATTGAAGTAAATTTCTCAATAAAATAATGTCTAACGAGAGCCCGTATAACGCGCAAGTTCAACTGCACATAGAGGAATGGAAATGGAACAGATGATGTGATCATGCACGATTACACTAAGGAATAATAAACAAAATACAAAACACTTCAAATTTCTAACTGTTTATGATTCTTAGGCTTGCTTAGAGGGTAAATTAAATTACTGAAGCATATTTTGGGGAAATATTAGCTTATTAAAACGTTAATTTTATTAACTTTTTACCAAGACAATGTAGAAACACTCTACAATAAAGTAAAGTGATAGTGAAGGAAGCCAACCTGAAAGGATAGTTAGGTTAAGCCTACATATAAACAAACACACTTCTATATTTCTCATTACACTTTTACACTTCCCACTTCTTCACAATTCCAAAGTTGTACATCGTTTTGAATTTTCGGAAATATTGATTTTTCATAATTATGAAGAAACATTTATGAAAAATTAATATTTCTAAAAATTCAAAACAATGTGCTACTGTGGAGGTTTTGAAAAGCAGTAAGTGTAAAAGTGTTTGAAGAGATAAAGAGAGAAGTGTTTTTTTATTTAGACCTAACCTATCACTTACCTTATATTACTGTGCAGTGTTTCAACGCTATCTTATTGTACATTTCCAAGCCATCATGCTTATTATTAATTTTATTCGTTTTTAAAAAATAAATGTTAGTGTAATTTTTAATGTCCTTAAAAACATGAGTGTTGAAACTATTTTAAATATTTTTTCTATTAGGGCCTATATTTTTTAGTGTTCTTTTTTTAAATTGTGGTTTAAGTGTTATTTTTAATTTAAAAACCTATATTTCTGTTTATTAACTTTTTTTTAAATATTTATATTTATAAAAATTAGTGTAATTCATATTTAAGAACATGTGTTTTAGCATATTTTTTTAAATTGAAATTTTAAAGATGTGATACCTATTAACATTTAAAATAAACAAATATGTACTCTTAACATTTTAAAATAACGAATATATTCCAACTCGACTCAAACTTGGAATCCTTTAGAAATACTCGACTCAAATGAAAAACCCAAGCTCGCAGACTTTTATCCTTAAGGATATTCAAGATTCAAGTAGTATTTGAAAATAAAATCCTTGATATTTTTTTTTAATTTACCAAACAAAATTTATTTTATAGGTCTAGAGGTGCGTCTCAACTCGAGAATTTAGTTTGCATGAGCGTGCGCAAACAGTAAAAAATGCACTGTGTAGACGTATTTTGCCGCATAGAATGAGTGTGCATGCATGTTTCGCAAGCTACTTGTTGGATGTCTGTAAAGGGCAAATGCTCAAAAGGAAATTAGTTGTGCATGTGTGTTCAGTGTGGACTGTTTATGTTGGTGTTTTTACTTTAAGTTTTGTCTTAGATAGAATATTAACCTTTTGTGGATCTCGAGATAAGTAGTTTTGACATTTTAAATAATTAATGCAGGCTTGTTTGAGAATCTTTGGTTACAAGAAATCTTATAGCTACAGCAAGATAATCCTTAACAAGTAACTTCTTTGAATGTTATATCCTTATTACCAATCTTGTTTCCTGCTGCATTTATTAAAAATTTGAAGTGTTCATGTGTCATTAGAGTGAAATTTTTTGAAATATTCATAATCTAGTAGGTTTAACAACAATGTTTTACAGCAAGGGAGAACCCCCACCCCCAAAACCCTAAAATATTCAGGCAACAAACGAAAATATTGGAAGTTAGCCGAAATAAACACATTTGAGAGTATCAATGAAAGAGGCGGCATGAAAAGAGATAAGCAAATGGCAGGAAAATTCAGAATAATTTATTGCAAAGAGTATTAATTTTAACTAGCAGTGCCATCATTGTGTGTAATCAAAACATGTTTGAGGACAACTATGGTACAAGGTGGAAAGCATACTTGTTGGATTTTGAGAGTTCGCAAACCTTCAACACCCACATTTATATTTTGAGTCTTACCCTGCTGCCGCAAACCAATTGTTCCACTTCCTCAGGTCTGAAAAGGAGATGAAGGGGAGACTCGTCCGTGACCATCTGGAAACCTTTTCTGAATGCACGAAATTGCTTGTCTATACATGTGTTTAGAAGGAAGTCTGCATATAGATCAACAAATTCCTGGAAAGAAGAACATTTGTTATGGATTATTTTTCTATACAAGAAAAACGACAATGTAAATTGCTAGATTTAATAATCCCCATTATCATAATTATCTTTCTCTTGCCCTTAAATAAATATATTTGTTTTTGTGTTTGTATATTCTTGTTAAACTTAAAAACCAGTCAACTGATTTAAACAGGATCTCCCTTCATGTGTTCCTTATACTCTCAGAACAGACATGGGCTGGATTTTTTCCTGTTAAAACCCAATGGAATTGGCAGATTTTCAAATATTATGTTTTAAACCTTTAGATCAATGTTAATTATCCTATAAATATAATGTACTACTGAATGTAGTATTTACTTGTCACAAATAAGCTATACAAGAGGGATAAAAACATATAAACGCAAAAAAAAAACATTTAAGCCTCTTGAACAAAATCAATCTTTACCACCATATTATTATTTCCTGTACATTCTCCCACGTAAAACCAAATAAGGCATCAAATTATTAACTATGAAGCCACATCAATAAATATATTATTTAATCATTGTTCTAGTATTTATATGTATTCTATAATATACCTTTAGACCAATTAGGTTATATTCAAGTTAGGTCAAGTTATATAAATTTAAATAATATAAGGCAGTTTAATTCATTTTGTTTCTAGTGAAAGTGGTAAATTTGTTTTAGATTCAAATATGATAGTTTTGGTTTATTTGGGTAGATTTAGATCAAGTTTGTAGTGTATATAAATGCCTAAAAGGGGGACTACCATTACATCGTGTTTTTGGGACAAATACATTGCAGGTCCATCACGTTGTGTTAGCCTGTATTAATTGAATGAACAACCTTACCTGTGAAAAGAAAGCTGTTCCAGTTCACACACATATACCGTATTTACCCAAATATAAGACGGCTCGAAAATAAGACGATACCTATTTTGAGAACTTAGAGGAAAAGCTTTTTATTAATTTTTAGATTGGACAATATTTAGTCAGCAACAATAAAAATCAAAATAATACTATCAATCAATATTATTCATATACTGTACATTGATTAAATTTTAATTGCTACAATGCATATTTTATTCTGAGTAACATCATTATCACATGGATGAATCAATTATTATAATGGCATTATAAAATATTGTGTTTTAATATAAAACTAGTTTAAAACACACCAAAAAACTTTTGTCAGTCATCATCACCTTCAATTGTTTTGTAATTGCTGAAAACAACACACACAAAATATTTAACTATGTGAATATCTGCTAAAATGAAAAAAATGCTGGTTTGTGTTAGAATTTAAACAAGTAAAATCTGTTCACGATAGGAATTGTTTTCTGAAAGGCCTTTTTCGTTACCAGAAGTATATTATATAGTAGGATATTGTAGGAAAAAGGACCTATCAGAGAGTAATTCCTACCGTGAATGGAGTATACATGCCTTTTATTTGTAGAATAAACATATACCGCTATATCAGTACTATACAACATACAAATGTTGACCTTACACCAACATTTTTCTTCATGCATGAATATAAGACGACCCCCAACTTTTCGAGGCTGAAAACTGAAAATAAGCCTAGTCCTATATTTGGGTAAATACGTTACAAACCTCGGCTAAGGCTGAGCAATAGAGCACAAGAAAAACATACAACACCCTCCCAAAATTGAACATAGCTTTAACTATTATATAAAAAAAAAATTAGTCCTGCTTAGAGGGTACTAGTATTGTACAGGCACTTACAAAAAAAAACCACAAGAAACATGGAGTTTTGTAAATATTTAAATATAGGGAAAAAAATGTACTTGAAATAAAAAAATGATTTATTTATACTGTGTTTACATTTTCAGTGTTAAAAAAAAAGTTCCCTGCCTAACGGGGTGGCCAGTATAACTACAATATTTAGAATATACAGTATTATTCACACATGTGCAGATGGATAAGAGACTTGGTGGTGTAGTTATGGTACAATTTAAGTGACAACAAAGATAGGAAAAAAACACGAATTGATCCTCACAATGGTCCCAAATGGGAAATGAGGAGATGATTGGTCTTGAGTCTTTGGTACTCTTATGGGGCCATAAATAGTTCAAAGAGTTTAGTCTTTTTATATCTGGGTTTCTTGAAATTCCCCCAAAAAATATAACTGGAATTGAACGAGTTGAATTTGAGTTCTTGGAAAAAGGTTGCGCGTTGAGACTATCCCTGAGAAAGGAATTGGCTCACCGTACAAAATGTGTCGCTACCCTACCGGGCTATGCCAGATGGAATTTTTCCTCAGGTAGAGCTGAGACACACGCATACCATATTAGTTTCATATTATTATGGGTAAATTCACTACTATAAAGTTCTTTCCCAAAAAAAAAATCACTCGGATCTCTGCCAAGGAAACTCTACTCACCTCCATCACTTTCACCCCAATACTGCTATTGCAGGAATCCTACCTTCTAAGCTACTTTGCCACGCATCTTCACAGAACTACCCCTAAGTTGCCCAAAATTGGCGGCAAGATTCCCGCAAAATATCCTACATGGTGTCTACTAAACTTGACCAATGAAATCCCCGACCTTTTCCCTGATTTCCCCTGATCATTTCCTAAAATTCCCGACTAAAAAAGTATGTCACATCCTTTTAACTCTCCGCCCCCACCCTCCTCTCTCGTTTTTCTATTATTATTATATTAAGTTTTAAAATTTGAATTAAAATTGTTTACTAGGAATTAAAAATATATTACACAGCTACAAGCAAAAACATGACATAATTTACTGATTATTGTATTTCATATTTTGAGTAAAATATCATTTTCCCGGATTTTTATTGTGATTTACCAAATTTCCAACTTATTCTAATTTTTTCCCGATCACTTCAAATTCCCGGCTAATTCACGTTTTCCCTGATATTCCCGGATGGTAGACACCCTGATCCTAGCTTTCAATGTGTTTTTTATAACTAATACAAAATTGTAAAAACTCTCAAGGTTGACAACAAAAAGATTCTGATTCCTAAAACCAATACAAAAAAAACACATATATGGGCTTTCTCCTTGTCAAAAACTATCTGCCAGGAAAAAACCTCAAGATTAATCTTATTTCTCACTCTACCATCGCGCGACAGAAATGCTTTTCTAGCAACACGCTTGTGTGGCAGGTTTGTAATCAAGATAGATCCCATAAAAGAAATTTATAATAAGTGAAAATAAGCCGAAAAAAGAGACGATAGAAAATGACAGCAAAATAAGGTATGTAATAAAATAATGCAAGGATTAATATAATATTAAATTTCAGTTTTTTTTTCAAAGATGTAAAGCTACCAGGAAACCACCTTAAATATTTAATATCTCCAGGTAACAGCAACCAAAACAAAGGTGCTGCCAAGGCTGCCATTACTAACACCCTACAAATATATACCTATTAAAAAAAGAAAAATTTCACAAAACCACAGATAATACAAATAAATTAAGAGATGTTAAAAATAAGTATAATAAAAAACTAGGGGATTATTGAAAATCCTAACGTCATTTAGTTACTATCTATTTTCTATTATTTAACTATATTTTTACTAAGCCCATTTTACAAGAATTGGATTTGAATTCAACGCAACTCTACTTTTCATGTTCGTGAAATTTAAAAACCATCTTCCCAACATTAATTCCTAAGTTGAAAAAAAAAAGATGTTTCTTAAATCTTGAACTATCTTGTAGCTATTTATTCGTTTACCATTTCCCACTCATTACCTTCTTGTTGTCCTGATTTACATATATCTGATCCCCTTCTTCTTTCAGCTCATGGAAAAATCTGGTTCCAAACACATCTTGGTAACAAATGCGAAACGTCTGCACATATGTTTCTTCCATGTCATCTTGTTCATGTTCCAACAAGGCCTTCAGGCCTGTAAACAGCGTCTAGACAGTGGGAAATCATAGCAATTAGAGATGGGTCAAATCTTATTTTTTGCAAATTTGAAACTAACATTTTCTATATAATCTCAAATCTGAGTTTGAAAAACTTTGAATTTTAGTTAAAATGAAAAACTTCAAAATTAACTAACAAAAGATGAAAAGGTTTTATTTACAAACTAGTGTTACACATGAAACAAACATTCTTGATGAAAGTGTGGCAACCCTGAATATTGGTTTGTTTCTCATATTTGTCATGTTAGGCCAAAAAGGAGTTTTGGAGTGAATTAATTATTTTCAACCCGTTTCAGTGGAAGCAAGTTATAGATCACTCAAAAGGCTGGATTGCCAATGATGTGGAGATCAGCATTCAAATCTCAGGCAGGTGTCTAGGGCGGAGGAGGCAGTCTTTCCTAAAAGTTTTCCCACTATTTTTCCCTATAAATGCAGGTACATTTACTCTAAGAACTACTTTCCAAATCCCTGCCTTATTGGTGTAAATATGCATAGAATCCAAACCTATTTTTATATGAATTTGTATTTATTTTGTTATTTTATATTTTAGCTAAATGTAACTAAAATTTTGAATTTACAAATTTGTTTTTTAAAGATTTAAAATAAGCCCATGTCTTAAAATTAAAGATTAAGCTAAAACAGTCACATTTATGAACAGAGCTGTGGGGTCAAGAGTCGTAAGCAATTTTGGGTGGAGTCAGGAATCAGTAAAAATGTACCGACTCCCAATTCAGGCTTCAAAATAAAACTTACCAGACTATTTTCACAATATATGGTAAATAAATCATTTTAATTTTAAATATTTTCCTATGCTTCACGACCAATATTTGTAATTCAAATTGACAAATTTATTTAAATATAATTTCACAATGTCAAAGAAACTTCCCATGAAGTAATCTGCATTGGAGCATTTTACCACTGTAAATTTGTTATTACTAGTTAATATACATTAGTCATTTATGAGAGAGTCAGAGTCGGAGTCAAAGGCTTGGCGTACTGACTTCACAGCCCTGGTTAGATTAATTAGTGTTTTAACCACTAAGAGAGTATTACGAGACTCTTGCGTGAAGTCCTGAGATACAACTGGAGTTGAAGCTGCTACTAAATGAGCAAAGCATGGACATGGGAAGTTAGGTCTAATTTTTAGAGGAAGTTTTTTTCATAAAATATAAACACATTTTTTGTGGCCAAAATTAGTAAAGGTTTACTTTCTATCATTATTATTTAAAAGGTCACATGAATACATGAAAGTAGATCTAATAACTTCTCTAGCAACCAGATAAAGCCCTTCCTATGAAAATTGAACTGTGGATGGGATTGTAAGGAAAAGCAAACATTTAGTTATTTTTAAAATTCTAAGCCACATCTTTATTGTTTCATAGAATTACTGAAAAACATTAATTCTAACTAAAGAATAAATTGATTAAATGAGCATATTTTCTTTTAATGGAAAAATTAAGAAAGCTATGCTTGTAATTGTATATAGCAATTAACATTAAAAGACAAATTAAAACTCACTGACCTTGTTAAAGTCTTCAAGATCCCAAAATGTGCCCCTTTTGCCCATAAGTTTTCTGTAAACCACCATGGGGAAATGGATATCTAGAATGATATTATTATAAATGGCTAGACCTAACACAATGCCTATCAGCGTGAACTGAGCATTGCTTTCAAACGACGTGGGGTTGAACCAAACTGTTTGTGTTTCTTGTTGAAATGTGAACATACCTTGAACACAAAAAAAGTTAAAATGTTAGGAGAATGAGATTTTTTCAACTTTTATCACATTACAAACACACTTCAGAAGATGTTTTGACAAATCAATACGCCACTGTTACAAGAGGCAAAATTAATCTCATTTGTAATAGAAAAATAAGTTTCTCAGCTAAATAGTTGTCACTAACATAGAACAGTCATTTTCAACCTGTTTGGTCCCATGGCACAATGAATAATCAACATCATCATCATCTATTTCCAGCCTGTGGCTGGGTCAATTTTGTAAAATGCCTCCTTCTTCCTTTATCCTTCCACCAGTCTTATTCTCTCACTTGAACCCTTTCTGTTATCTATTCTACCCATCTGTCTCTTAGTCTCCCTTGCGGTCTTTTTCCTACATCCATCATTTCCATCATTTTCTTTGGTATCCTATCTTTTTCCATCCTCATTACATGCCCATACCACCTCAGTCTTGCTTCCTCTACTATTTCATGAACTCCCTGTACCCCCATTATTTTCTGGATAACTTCATTACTAATCTTGTTGCACAGTGAATGGTAGGCTTGAAGCTTTGGGGCACACTTGATAAAGGCTTTAAAACAAATGCCAAGCATTTTAAAGTGAAATGTAAAGGCACCGATACAACACAAAAAACCCATCTAAAGCTTCAATGGAGAGGGAGGGGATAGATTTTTCAAAAACTTGATTGTGTGCTTACTAACAGGCACTAATTTTTGTTTTTAGTGTGGGTTGTACATTTTTTTTATTCCAGTGTGCTTAATTTATTTTTGCTTTTAGAGTGTATTATTTTGCTGAGTAGTTACTTAATTAAAAACCTTCTTGTACAAAATATTTGGAACAGTTATTCATTAAGGTGGATTAACAAATAATTTTGGTTATTTTGCATTTTATCAGCATGGTTATGGCACACTGATTGAAAGATAGAATGAGAGACACACGTGACGTGACGTCTTGAGAAAACAAGATAATACTGGCTCAATCAAAAATTTGTTTTAAGAATTATTTCTTGAAAGGTGGCTCAAAAAAATGTTATTACTAAGGATATCAAACTCAATACAATATATTCTTGTTGGTATTATTATTATTTAGCACCGCGTCTTACTTCCCGTTCGGGACTAATTACGCTAATGGATTAGGAATTGGGAAGGTTGAATTAGAGGAAGTGATCCAGCATTTGCGTGGATGGAGAGCGGAAAACCATTTGGGAAAAACCACCCCCAGTTCACCCAACCAAGATTCGAACCTCGATCTCCCCGTCCTCAGCAGTCGAGCTCAACACGACAAGCGTGTTAGCCAACTACACCACCGAGGCGGGTTTGTTGGCATTGAAACAATTGAAAATTGATCTTTAATATTACAATTTTCAATACCTCAAGTCTTATTCACAAAACCCAGCAAATGAAAATAAATGGGTAGTTTTTCATTGTGACCCATCATTAGTTCTTTTGCCAATTCACTAAATTCCAGCAAATTGTAAATACAAACAACATAAACTTTTCACCATAATGAATCTTGTGCTAATTAAAATGGTTGTTTTATTCAAGTTTTATTTTTTACCATCTGCACTTTGTTTTTAATTCATATTATGGTACAGTATAACTAAATAAATAACATATATTTAATGCAAAATTGGATGCATGGGAAAGGAATGAAACTGTGATGGTGAAGAATAAAAAAATAAAATTTAAAATGCAAACATCACCATCATCATTATGAAGTTTCCGGCCACTGGCCAGGTCTGTTTGGAACATAAGCCTCTCTAACATGTACTTTCTCCCCACCCCTTTTCCTCCTCCACAATGATCCAGTCTTCTCCTCTCTCCCCCACACTTCTCTGCACTCCCTTTAACAGTCTGTATCTTCCTCTAAGAGTCCTGCACCCAATTCTCCACCTTCACAACTTCAGTACTCAGCATCTTCTTCTCCTCCATCCTCCTCATATGTCACCACCTTAGTCGTGCCTTCTCTATCCTGTCCTGTGCCAGCTCCTCTTTACCTATTTCTCTCTCCCTCTCATTTTAGGAGTTAAAAGTATTGATAGGAAGTTTAAAATTTAATATTTAGAATCAAGAAAAACAGGAATGGTATCTTTAATTCTCACCCTACATTAAAGACAAATTTACATAGGACTTACCATAGTCCGGGTTAAATATTTCTTCAACAATGAGTTGAAAGAATTCTTTGGACACACCTCCCTCATCAATACCTTGTTCCCCTTCAAACTCTACTACAAGTTGCTTCTTAAGATCCTTTGGATTCTCCATGGCTACCATCTCCAGCTGCAGATCACAACAAATACACTTATTGTCAGGTTTATGTTCAATTTGTGTATACCATAAAGGAATATACTGGAAGGATTAAATAAAAAGTATGAGCAGGGTCCCTTTTTTTTATTTGAAGTAAATCCAAATTATGGTATAATATTTTTATTGTTTGTTTATGTTGGGGAAATAGTATCTTATGTATATTTACCTAACTTAAGACACTAAGCTAAATTTACAAAATATTTTTTATTTACTACAACTTAAAACTCAATTTTTGGTTGGACATGAAAACGTATCTAAATAGCAAGGCTAACTTGTAAAACTTGTAAATAAGTTAATTTTAGCTGTCTTCTTTTTATGGCAATGTTTGGTGATTAGCAAAACTTTTTTTTTGTGAAGCAAAGTCGTAACTTGGCACATTTTTATTAAGGCCATTGACAAAAATAATTTTATTGCACAATTTTAACAAGTGTATAATTTTATAAGCTATAAATAGTGATTCAATTATTATGAATCATTAAAGTTCACAAGTTATAAGGAATCAAGCTTGCTATTTTATACTTTTTAGGTACCATTGTTGAGGTAAAGTAATTAATGTATGGGGCTGAAATTTAATATAATTAGAAATTAATGAAGTGTATGTAATTAAATATTTATATAGTTATTATTGATAGTAATAATGATAACTAGGAATGAGCCATCAAATCCTTCAAGTCCTTAAGGATATATGAATTCGAGAAAATTTTGAATTCGACTAAAATCCTTAAAAAATTGTTTTTCATTCATAAAGTTAAATTTGTTTTATAACCATAATACTGCTCATTGGTGGTTCAGAACCAATCAAAATTATATAATGAACTCAACAACCAGGCCCCAGAGCAGTAATTTAACACTTAACAGAATGTATGAATGTTATAATTAATACATTATAAAGAATGTTACCTTTATTTACTATTTGTATTTTTTATTATTTTATCATATTAATATTTCCTCTTACGCTCATAATTTGTTTCCAAAAATCAAAGGTAAATTGGAGATTCGGATTCATTACCTAATTCTAGGGGTGTGTGAATCCCACTTTTTTAATGTGAAGAGAATCTTGAAACTTGTGAAGAAAAGTCGAAGCTACCTAGGATTTTTGCTGTTGTCACTTAATGCTACTTGTAATTTTTAAATTAATTATTTTTCTAGATCTTGTTAGAAACCAGGACCAAGAAAATTTCCTTATTTGTTACCTAAAGACTATATTAATAATTAATGCACACAGCCTTACTAATAAGCTTAGTAACTTATCAATTAATTTTTAATTTTTACTTGGATTGTGGAGTTTATAATATTATTTTGCAAAATTTATATATACATGTCTTTTTATCTACATTTCTCTGGTAATAATTATAAATTAAATTCCGTTTTCGTTTCTTACTTTCTGTATCAGCCATTTTGAATAATAAAGAAAATACGGAGAAGCTATGAAAAACTTCTGTGTCAAAATGCACTTGTAAATTTGTTATAGATAATTCCAAAGAGATAGAATATTAAGGACCAAACATTAGATGCGAGCTGTGATGATAGCACAACTAAAGCGCTTTCTCTGCTTCATACCAAAGACCATGGTGTTATTTATTTATAGGTATTTTGTACAAAATTATGTTGGTGATAGGGAATAAAATATATAACATTTACTTACCCATTTTTGATCCATGCTAACGTTGTGTTAGTTAAATTACTAGTCATTGTTAAAATTCTGTTTAGTAACGGTTTTAAAATCATCAAATATTGAAAAATAGAATATTTATAGTAAGATAAAATTAAATGGTTTGATAATTTATAGAAATTTCATCCTTCCTTCAAAATTTTTCAAATATGCGAATGTTATTATAGATGTCAAAGTCGAAGCAGATTTGACCAACTTCAACTTCGATTTTTCAAAGCTTCGCACAGCATTACCTGCTTCAATGGTCCCATGGATGGTCTAAGGCGTCACTCTCATGTTGGACTACACTGCTGATGACAGGGATATCAGGATTCAAATTATGGTCGGGTGTAGTGAGGGTGATTTTACCCAAATAGTTTTCCACTATCCCTCCATCCAAATGCAGTTACACTTCCCTGAATTCAACTTTCCTCATCCCTAGCTTATTAGTGTAATTAGCACATGTGTATAACCTGAACAAGTCATAAGACACGTTGCTAAAAATAATAATATTAACAGTATAAATATTTAATTGTGTGCACCTCATATTAAAATCTAGTTATACTAAATTTCAGCCGCATACATTAATTACTTTACATTAACAATGGTAGGAAAAACCCATAAAATAGCAAGTTTGAACTCCTATAACATGTGAACGGTTAAGATTTGAAAACAATTTACCACAGTCTATAACTTACAATTATACACTTGTTGAAAATGCCCAATAATTTTTTTTATTGCCAAATGACCTAGAATATGTAAAAGTAAATCTCACTAACCCCATTAAAAAAATTGCTAGATACATCATATTAAGAATTATGTCATGTACTTATCGTTGCTACAGTATTAAGATTTCTCTTTGGATTTAAAGTTGGAATATCTTACGTAATTTTATGTTAGATTTGGAGTAGATATTTTTCCTTGTTGATCAAGTTATACAGAAAATAAAAAGAATACTTAATTCAATAATAAGATATAGTCATCAAGAATAACCATTGTTCATAAGGTTTAAGATGTTAGTCCTATGATATGTCAAAATTTAACAAAAATATGTCCTGGTTACTCGATTGATTGCTTAGTTATAGCTGTAAGTTCAAATTGCTTGATATCAGCTTCTAAACAAAAAACCTTTAGAGCGGCAACCATGTTGAAACTGAAAGAAAGATACAAAGGCTTATGCTCAAAGAATATACCTGCAAAATTTCGTTAAAATTGGTCAATGCATTTGACAGTTAATACATCTTTCTCTGGACAGAGACGAAATTCAAATCGTCACTTGAAAATAGAACCTCGCTAGGCTCCTTCAATAAATTTTTAAATAGACGCTTTATATTATCATTTAACAATCATAAATGGCTCACAAAGGGCAGGATGCACATAATAAAACGGACAATGATGAACTATAAAAACTGTCCCAAAGTATTAAAAATAGGTACTCACAGATGCACATTATTTTGTCATTAGTTAATATATTCACTAATGAATATAATTAAATATACATACTTGTTTATACTAAGATAACATTGTAGTTACTTGCTAACCTTGGATTTAGGGGTGTGAATACATTAAAAAATTCAAATAATTTTTGACATATCCTCCCAAGCTATTTGTATATACATATATATAATGTATCAATCTGGTGATAAATCATAGTTATTTAAATGTAGTATTTTGAGCAATTTTCAAGATAAATTGTGAACTCAATATTAAAATATAGGGATGGGGGTCCTCAAATCCTTAAAGATATTTGAGATTTGATGATTCAAGATTATAAAAAAAAAAATCTTAAAAGTTTGAAATTGTTTAGACCTTTGGAAATAAGTCTGTTTAGAAAACTGAAATTGATGGCCAGTGTGTTTGTTGTGTTGACCACATGACACCGTTTGCAAAAGTTAACACTATCATTGCTAATGAAAGTGGCCGCTCAGTCGGTATAGTTCACTTGTGGGTTCACATCATGGAGTATCGGAGCTTTAATACTGCTATTGGAAAGTGACACCAAAATTTTGCAAGAAACGTTTTACAAATTCTTACTTAAAATATTTAAAGCTCAGCTAAGTGTAGAATTTTTTAATTATTAATAGCTGTGCTAAATAAAATATAAACATTTCGAGAAATTGACTACTTCAGCTTTTAAATATGAATTATGGTCGATTTGAATGGAAATAAACAATAAAAAAAAGTTTGCTTGGTCTAAGAAATGTATTTTCCTTCAATAAAGAACATTAGTAAAATAGGTGTCTTATCCAAGTATTATAGCAGCCAAAGGCAAATACTTAAATATTAAGTTGACGAAGAATAAAAATACCCAATGTATAAGCATAATATTTTAATTCAAAATATATATTTTATTTATAGACTTTTCATACCCAAATTCAACTTTTTATTTAACTATATCTAGTAATTTTACTCACCACAAATCATAGTATTTATTAATTGGTGGTTAGCTTTAAAATAATCACTAAACAATCTTACAGATTCCAGACCATTAATTCAACATGTAACTGAATGTTTGAATGTTATGCAAGATAACAGGCCAATTTAACAAATTTTTTTATCACCGTGTCTTACTACTGTTTGTGTTATATACTTATTTACTAATTATTTATTATGTTAGGATGATAAAGTTGAATTTAAAAAAAGTTTACACACATGTGTGTGTGAGGGAGAGGGAGTGGAACACCATTTAGGAAAAACCACTCTCAGTACACCCGAACAAGATTTGAACCCTGATCTTGCAGTCATAGGCAGTCTAGTCTCTTAGGAGAGTAACACCTTAGACCATGTTGCCACCAAAGTGGGTAAAATTTAGTTACTATTTATATTTACCATAGCCTCTTAATTTTATTTTTTTAAAGATTAAAATTTGAAATTTGTTGGTAAATTTGAATTGGTGAAATAGTGGATTCGATCCAACTCTAATAAATTATATAGTTATAATAATCTCACCTCTACAAGGGCATCATCTATGATGTGGTCCCTGCGTACTTTAAGCCTGAGGTATGGATTTGTGTACTGGCTCCCTCCAGAGTTAAAGATAGACAACCTTCGTTCACTGTACATGCGGATACGATTGTCATAATAAAGTCCTAATGTTTTTGTTGCTGGCATAAGGATGAACGCATAGTTCATGAAGCTAAACTTGCGACCTGAATAAACATAAAATAAATGTTTTGAAATAATGTTATTCAATTAATTATTTACTCATGTTAAACTGTATAACCATCCGTGAATGTAGTATAGCCATAAAATTGCTAATTTAATACAGATGGTTTAAATTTGGAGGAGTAGCCATCCAGCACACTTACCTGAGTGATACTGGAATACAAAATGTTTCAGTAAAACACTAAAATTGACATATTTCTTCTAACTTAAATCATAATTTTTTATTTTGTGCTTTAAAAACAATTTAAACCTATTTTCCTATCACAACCCATTTAATCACTGTAATATATCTGTTGAGAGCTACATTCAATAAAAATGAGTAAACAGGAATATAAGGATTGAAAACTTATCATGAAAAACTGCAGTTTCAGAAATTTTCTAATAAATGAAGACCTAGTCCTCCTATTCTTCTATAGTATATTAATCAAAATCATCAACTGTTTACAGCCTGTGGCCAAGTCAAATTAATGGTATGCCTCCATCTTCCTCTATGATCCTCTCATTTGCACATTTTGTGTTATATGTTCCTCCCATCTCTTTCTTGGTCTCCCTTGAAGTATTTTTCCTATACACTTCATCTCCATTATTCTCTTTTGTACGTTCTCCTTTTCTATCCTCATTATATGACCATACCACCTCAGTCTTGCTTCCTCTACTATTTCAAGTACTCCCTGTACCCCCACTATTTTCTGGATAACTTCATTCCTAATCCTGATTCTTCTCATGACAGCTAACATGCTCCTCACAAACTTCATTCCCACAGCCTCCACTTTCTTCTTACATTCAGTGTCCATGTTCATGCTGCATATGTGACTAATGATACAAAGTACGCCCTATAAAACACTTACTTACACTTCAAGGGAACTTCTCCCCTCCAAAGCAGGTTATATATGTCTAATGACTTTAAACCTTTTGCTTAAAATAAATTTTGTCTACATAAACTTTTAGTATATTACTATTGTTTATTAATCATGCTACCTGTCCAGCTCATAGGGTAAGAATCAAGAAGGTAAAATAAGAGAAAATTCAACTTTGTTTGGGGAAGAGTGGGAAACCATTTAGGTACCTTCAGTACCCTTCAGTACAATAACCCAGTACCTCCCTGTCACTGGCAAATCAGAATAGACGAGCTTGATGTTTAGTCTGTGTTAAAGGCATAGGAAGTTAATTTTATAGAGGTGGGGAACGAGGGGTCCTCTATTAAATGTTACTATACCGTTAGCCAAAAACCTGTAAAATTTGAGTGGAGGAAAGGGGGTATGTTCAGACCTCCCTGAACTACTTATTTCTACACCCTTGATGTGTGTGCTGAAAGATGCAGGTTGTAAAATTATTATTAAAGAGTAAAAAGTATGCATACTCAATGTAATAAAAAAAACCATTTATGACCGGGTAAAATGATACTTACTACACACAGTATGAGAGCATTATCTCCTTAAAAGTTTTTTTCTTATTATTTCTCAACCAAACTGTTATGAGAAAAGTTACATTGTATACATTTTTATTAAAACTGTAATATGAATGGTTAATCCATCCCTATAGATGAGTAGTAAGGGACAACTTGATGTCTGAAAAACTTAGTTTAGTTTAAGGTGTTCCATTAAATCATTTAGTATCTGTGCATGGTTTAATTCTACCATGTAGATAAGACAAATCTCTGAGATGGTTTTATGTATAGTATAATGTTAAGAAAAACTTTGAGGTACCTACTAATATAAAACACGAGAACCTATTAAATCCGATGCCTTAGCTCAGTTGGCAGCGTGTTTGTCTACTAAGCGAAGGGTCCTGGGTTTAATTCTCGGTATGGCCAAAAAATGTATCTTTGGTGAAAAGTAGGTTTACCCTTTCACAGTAATGAATTAACAGTTGGGAACTATATAAAGTGTCTGTCCTAGTTTTAAGTTAGATTGCAAGGCATATGTTACAACAGACCTAGAAAGCAGGAAATGGCTTGAATAAAAAACTGACCCAGACCACAGGTTGGAAACAGTGATGGGTGTAGAAAAAAATAAATGCGTACTAAATAAACTTCTTTAAGAAGAACAAAGTTTTGACTTGTTGGGCCAAATTTCTAGAATTAAATAACATAGGATTTGAAATTTTGATTCCTATGCTTGTTATAGCTTCATATGCCTTATAATCTAACTTAAGACTAGGAAAGGCATGACATCCAGTCCCAGGCCATTAATTCGTCTGTGTGAAAAGGTAAACCCACATTTCATCAATGATAAATTTTTGGGCCATACCAGGAATCGAACTCAGGACTCTTAGTTCAGCAGACAGATACGCTGCTGACTGAGCTATAAGGCATTCACGAGCTAAGTTTACCTGAATGACAGCTCGAAATGTTACTAGAAGTAATCCCTAATATATCACTACGCCAACAGCTGGATGACTGTAATGAAAACAGATGGTAATATATTAATGTGATAGTTAACCACAGTAATTTAGGCCAATATTATTTATATATTTATTTGAGGCTGGACACAAAGTTTATCTATAGTTTTATTCCCCTTAAAAAAATATTAACATCACTTTCACAAAAACTTCTAACGAACATAGCCTCAAAATGGCGACTGATGAATTTTAAACCATATGATTGAACATAACAGTAAACAAGTTTTTTACGATGATGCGGACACGCAGTTGATGAAAATACTTTATTCAGTTAAATATCACAAAATACGATAAAATAATTATAAAATCATGTATTGTATGTAAAAAATGACAACAATTTTCTCTTTTCCAAGTAAATATGATGCCTGTATTAAAAGGTATTGATGTATGCTCTATAATACACAAAATCATTAACGTTCCAAAACAAAAAATAAGTACTTTTAATTATGTTTAAAATATTGTTTCGAGTTGGACAAAATGAAATAGTATGAGAAAACTTAAGTTAACATTATTTTAAATGTAATATATAACAGGTAATTAAAGATCTTTATATTTATAACAAAACTGTGATCTTTTACAAGTGTTGGCAACCCAAAATCTAAAGATATGATTTTCGAACTGTCATCCAGGTAAAAACCTATCGTGAATGGAATATAAGGTGTCAGATTAGTACTCGTTTATCCTATTCATTATTTAAACTTGACCATATAAACTTGTGAATGTTATAATATTAATAGTCTAGTCATTACCAAGAAGGTTTTTACTGACATTGTTATTTGACTAAATTAATATATATATAAAATTTAATCTAATATTAGATGTTTTATATATATAATTTAATCTAATATTATATTTGAATTTGTTAACACTTGTTATTAAAAAGATTATTTTTGAATTCAAAACATTTTTACTATAAAATATTTGATTTGAGTTAGTAAGCAAAGATTTAAATTAGTTTCTAAAGTGAAAATGTTGGATTTGCTCAAAAAATAATAAGTTTGAAGCTAAATGTTAAGTGGTCGTTATTTACATTTGTGGTTAAAACTTTCCAACCTGAATGCAAAGAAGTTTCTCCACTCTTGTAATAAGCAAAATCCTTATCCATTTCTATGGCATCACAGAGAGGCTCATTGTAGAACTCTGTGAAAAGAAAAAGAGGACTTCGAGAGTCAAGAACATTGACCCCTAGCTCGAGAGCCAAGGGGTCTTCTTGAGGTGTGTGGCGTGGACCCTTGTTTCCAGTGATGTCATTTAGGTGAGAGTCGTCCTGAATGGTTGTACTAGTGTCTTCTTGACGCAATTCAGGAGAGTCAAGTTTGCCTGCTAAAATATTGGCGTAATACACCACCTGTATGTAAACAGAAAATAAAAAAGTGGCATATATTAAACTATAGAGTAAAACATGTTCAGCAAGTATGAGTCATTTTACCCAATAACTATTAACAAATTTAAATAAAAATATGTACTCTGCCGAACCAATGCTTCAGGAAGCTCTATAGCCTTAACAAATCTACAACAAATAAGTATTGCAAGTGATTTTGACTTTCTGAAGTGACATTTATAATTTTATTGAATTTATTTGCTGCCTTAACCATCAGACACCCTCTAAATAAATCTGACAGGCTTCTTTCTCAAATAGATCTGAGAGCCTTCTTACTCAAACCATTATCTTAGAGACTTCTTCACCAAAATATACTGTGCTTGGCCATGCATTTCACATCTAAAAACAACATTTCCTTATGGGTCTACTGGTATGATTTCCCTTGCATTCCACATTAAAATTTTCCACCTTCTTTCTAACTATTGTGGGTGAAATGTTTTCCCTAAAGGCTAAAGATAAACTCTTTATTCATTTCCCTTGGATAAAGTAGCTAATCCTTGGATTGAATAGTCTGTGTACCACTAAAAAAGATTTTTAAAATGGCTGATATCCTTATATAATTGAGAGTTCCAAGACATTAAGGACATGAAAAAATGGTGTTACCTTCATAAGTCTGGTTGGAGCTGTGATGGCATCCTCATCCTGGATGCAGTAGTCCCTAGTGAAATGACCTGATATGACCTTGAGGGTGACCAGTTGCTGCAGGGCCTCTAAAAGGCCTTTCAGTCTAGACCTAGAGTGTCTAGCCCACACCCGGGCCAGCTTGGCCTGTACACACACCGGGAGATGACCTGCTGCCTTGCAGAGGTATGGTAAGGCACGCTCCAGGTACTCGGATGAGCCTAGTGCCGGGATCTCGCACACAATAACCAGAGCTGTCAACACATCCAACGAGTTTCTCCTGTAAACCCGTAGGGAGAGCTTCATATCCTCTGCTAGTGTCGTCAGTGCATTTACAAGTGCACTTTCAAATACTGTGCCAGGAACCTGAAAGTAGCATGCAAAAAAAAAAAAATACAAACAATCTAGTAAAATGTTTTGACCATTCAACACTAACTTTATTTTATGTATGAAAACTGAGTGGAAACACTGTAAGGTAATGTGATGTCAGTATTTGAGAAAGAAGACAAACTGAAAGGATAGTTGGACTAGATCTTGATAGAAGCTAGAGTAGCGTCAAATTCACTATATTATGAAAGCGAATCTCAAATTTAAATCTCTAATTTACCTTCGAATCCTGAATCTAAAATCCATATACAAATCTTGGGAAAAAAATTATGAACATAGGAAATATAAGAGACTAATAGAAAATACTATATTGACTAAAAGTTCTTATAATCCATTCATTATAAAATTCATATATTCAGTAAAGTGTTAAATTACTGGTCTGCCGGCTTGCATATAAACGTGTCAGTCAGTACATGTGTACTTGAGCGAGCGAACGCTGATGACACGTGTCTGTAGCGGAGCACCCAACAGCTGCAAATGGTAAAGATAAAACAAAAAAGATAAAGGAAGGTTTTGGAATGCCTTGACAGTGAGATTGTGCAACCCGTGAAACGTGTCAATACCAGTTCACTCAGGACAGCGCACGTATACGTGTCAATGTGCTTATAATTCCAAGTTGTTTAGTTAGTAAATGTTTGTATAGTTTTTAATCAGTGAACAGAACATAGCAGTGGAATTGCGCAGTTCTAAAAAAATGATATTTTTAATAGGTAATATAAGACATCAAATAACGGGTTCAAAACTTCTGTCTAATGGACACGTTCTCACAGTTTTGTTTTACAATATTCGAGAAGTGAATTTAAGTGTTAATGAAAGTGCAAATCTCGCTATTCGTGAATGTATTATACCAAATTGTGTGAGGAAGCTTGTTAATATGTATCAAGTTTGGAGAGACTTACAAAAAAATGCAAAGAAATTACAAGACGTATTCAAACGGCGACAACAAGAATTTGTAATTAATTTAGACAATTTGTTCGACATTAAATATGCTGATGCACTTCAATTAATGAAAATAGAGGAAGATAGGATGTTCTTGCAGCGCCAAAGAGAACCGGGCCGACCCGGTCACTTAGGTGGAGTAGATAAAAAAAACTGGCCAAAAAAGAGGAAAGGGCGCGACTTCGAGCTGTCAAAGAAGACAATCGGCGAATAAAATATGTTTCCGCTTCAACATCCTTGGCATCATACAAACCATTGCAAGAAGATTCCTCTTCGAATTCTAGTGAAAATATGGATTCAGAAGATTTCCCAACACTGATCGAAAGCTCAGAACCTGGGACAAGTAAATCAGTATTGAGGAAAGACTTTATTACTACAAAGTTAATTGCTGCATTAGACAGGTGTCAGTTAAGTATGCGAGATTCTGTGTTTATTCTTGAAGCTACTATTGATGCACTTGGATTTAATATTGACGAATTTCCGATAAGTAAGTCTTCAATTCAAAGAATCCAAACAGAAAAACGGAAGGAACGTGCGGAAAACATAAAAATTGATTTTTAAAACGAGGTACTGGATGTAGTGACCTTACATTGGGATGGCAAACTGTTGCCTGCTTTGAGTGCTCGAAAATCGAAAGAAGAACGCATGCCTATAGTTATTTCATTTGGACTAAAAGAACAACTCATTGCTGTGCCGAGACTGGATAATTCCTCAGGTAAAGAACAGGTGCAGGCTATTTGGAAGGCGATCTTAGATTGGAATCTCGAAAACAAGGTCCAAATTCTCTGTTGTGATAATACGGCTTCAAATACAGGTCGTTTTAATGGTGCTTGAATGCTCCTCGAGCAAAAATTTGATAGGGAAATGCTTTTTTCGCTTGCCGCCATTATGTATACGAACTGGTGTTAAAGGCCGTATTCGAAGTGAAAATTAAACAGGTGACAACAAGCCCCGATATTCCATTCTTTAAAAATCTCAAAGAGAATTGGAAAAATATCGATCCCATTAAAATACAGTGCTATAGAGAAACAGTGGAACTGTTCAGAACCGTACCTGAACTTGAAAATTTGCTGGACTTTTACCGAGATAAACTTAAAAATGTTATGGTCAGAGAGGACTATCGAGAGTTGATCGAACTTTCTATGGTATTTTTAGGTGGAGATGCAGAAAAAAGAATTAAAATTAGACCTCCGGGTGCCATGCAACAAGCTAGATGGATGGCCCGAGCGATTTACTCCCTAAAACTATCGTTATTTAGTTCTCAGCTGAAATTAAACACCAAGGATAAGAAAGGATAAGAAAGCACTGTTAGATGTCTGCTTGTTTATCATAACAATCTATGTTAAACCATGGCTTCAATGCATTTTGGCAGTTAAAGGACCCTACAAAGATTTGTGCTTTTTGGAATCTTTGAAAGCTTATGAAAATGTGGATGAAAATATCTCGAAAGCTGCTTTACAGAAATTTCTCCAGCATTTATGGTATTTGACTGATGAAATAGCAGTATTATCACTTTTTGATGATGATGTGGACGAAGAAACAAAATTAAAAATGGTGGTAAATTTACATAGAGAAAATTTCTCGATTCTTGAGAAAAGATACATTCTATCGAAGGAAGAACTTTGTGGTTCACTGTATGGTGAGTTTGATACATTGATTTTGTAATTGTTTATTTAGTTATTTATTTATATCAAAAAAGCCATTCATTGTTTTCTAGACTCAAAATTGATGATCGTTTTCTCAACGAGAGTCCCTCTTCATGGGAGAATAACGCTTCTTTTCTAAACGCAAAAAAGACGATATCAATACTTAGAGCAGTGAACGATACAGCTGAAAGAACGGTAAAAATAATGCAGGACTTTCATGGATTAATAGCGGTTGAGGAGGAACAAAAACAATTTTTAATTCGTTGCGTACAAGAACACACAAAGCTCTATCCTGACTGTAAAAAGCAAACATTGAAACAAAAATATGTTCAGTAATGTTTCTTTTACTGTAATATGTTAATAAATATCTGCTTTGATTAAAATGGTGTCTTATGTACCAAAGAAACATACATTTTACAATCTTTCCATAGTATTCCCCGTACAAGATCTCACGTTCAAGTTTGAAATAAAGTCGGCACAGGTTACCGTTATCTTATTGCAATAATACATTTTATTTAAGTTACTGAGGTGAAATAGAAAAAAAATAGAGGGTATGCGTATTCGACTTTGCAAAAAAAAAAATTACCTTGTATCTTGGGACACCCTACCGTTCAGGTTATACGTTTAAGTACTAATTACGCTAATGAATTAAGAATTGGGAAGGTTGACTAAAGAGGAAGTGAACCCACATTTGTGTGGAGGGAGAGTGGAAAACCATTTAGGAAAAACTGGCCCCAGTTCACCCAAACTAGATTCGAGCCTCGATCTCCCCGTCCTCAGCAGTCTAACGCAACACAAAATTAGAGTATTTGCTAACCAAGCAACCAGGGCTGGTCTACCTATACCCATAGAAACAAAAAAACTTATCTCTTCATTTCTTTACATGCATTCTTCTTCATACTTAATTCTTCTGGTCACTTAAAAGTTACAAATAATTTTGAATTTTCAGAAATATTCCTTTATTGTATCCAAGAAACTATCAACCCTCCATCTAGTAATATCAATATGGAAACCTATCATCTAGCAACAATGCAAATTTGAGTTACCCTCCAACTTTTTTTTTTAAATAGCTGCCAGCTATTTTTGTGTTTTTTTTTCAATTATTAACGAATATTTCAAATAATTCAAAATTATAAGTAATTGTGAAAGTAACCAGAAAAAGTGTGTGTGAAGAGATTATGAATCAATAAAGAAAGAAATTATTTCTTCGATCAAAGCCTAGCCAAACCATCATTTCAGGTTGGTTTGACTCATTATCAATTAAATTAAATTATTTTATAGCACTTCCGCACTGTTTTCATGCATTTCTAAATCAGTGGGTAATAATATGTTTTTGTCTTATTCTAGTAATAGTTTCTATAAATAATATTGTATGTACAATGAATTATTTTTTAGTTTAACTGTAATGTATTTTCAATTGAGGAGTGCCAAATTAATCTTGATGTGTTTACTTATCTGAGGAACTATTTGCTAATGATTAAAAGTTACATATAAAATACAAAATAAAACCCTGTATATGTCTTTTCTGTTTGGTATTCCTCCTAGCCCGCTTCGGTGGCAACATGGTCTGAGGTGCTAGTCTTGCAGTAGACTAGACTGCCAATGGCGGGGATATAGAGGGTTGAATCTCATGTCGGTGTACTAAGGGTGGTTTTTCCCAAAAGGCTTCCTATTTTACCTCCATGCAAATGTGGGTACTCTTCCTCTTACCTACCTAATTCATAAAATCATCAGCATAATTGGAACATAAGCATATAACTCGAGAGGGTAGTAAGATGCGATACTAAAAAATTCCTTCTATATGTATTATTATTAAGGATTTTGGTAAATAAATATTTGAATTTTTGTCATAAAAATGGTTTTGTAACAATTGGAAAAATAAACCTTTTTTGCACAATGGAACCAACATTTTAAAACTAATTTAATAGAAAAAAACTTTGTATATTGGCAAATCCTTTATGAGCTATTTAGAGTGGTCTGCTATTACATTTATTTAATTAGATGCATCTATAAGTTTTTTGAAATAATTCCTGCCTGGAAAATGTTAGTAAATAAGATGTCTCTAGATGTTATTTCCAGTAATGGTCCATACTCAGTAAGTTTTTTAAATGTTTATACCCCTAGAAGCTAATTAGAGTGGTCCTCACTTTAAAATTCCCGACAAATGGACACATTCAATTACTTTTCTCAGGTTTTTCCTCGGTGCACAAAATTTAAGCTTAGCTCTCAATCCACTGTCATTATTTTAGGTGTTTTTAGTTTTTACAAATATAATGTAAAATCCAATCATAAAAGAAAGAACGATAAATTATTACAGCTCATCATAAAAACCAAAGTTACAATGAAATCACAAAAGAAATTATAAATTCTAAGGCTTGCAAAGATCACAAGCAGCCAGAGATAAATGAAGCAAAAAACATAGAAATATTAGTTAAATATATTATTTTTTTGTCAATAAAGGAAATATAAGTAATGTTTAATTTAACTATACTTTGAGCAAAATTGTTGATTACTTTTAAAATGTCAAAGTAATTACATAATAAATATTTTTTCATAGATTAGAGATGTCATCTAATAAAACTCGTGAGTTTTAAGAAAAGTATTTAAGTTTATATAGATGAGAATAAAATTATGATCTACACAAATGTAGATCTGATAGATTATCCTTGAAATCAATGTGTATTGCCAATACTATTATTTGCGTTCTAACAAACAGAATTTTGCAGAGAAACCATGAATTTTGTTTTAAAATGAGAGTATTATTAAGAATTTGTTAAAAAAAACACTTCGATTTTGCTTACAAATACAGTGAACTAAAAATATGTAGTAATGATTTCTTTGAACTTGTAACTAGTTTAAGTGCTTTCGAGATGGATTTTTCAAAAGTTTTGTAAAAACACGGCTCGCAAAAATTTGGTGTCCATGCCCATCATTTATGGCCCATCTCCTTTAACTATTTTTTGTGTCTCTTTTGGGAAAATGTGCTGCACATTTGGCATAGAAACGACGGCTTTACTTACTCTGAAGAAAGTTGTACTAAGGATTTTTATCGCTCAAGAAAACTCTTGTCAATCCCACTGGGTTTGAACCCGTGAACAATGAGCCATGAGGTGAGCACTTTACCCCAAGACCACAGAGATCAACTTTATAAATAAAATTATGTACCTTGAAGAGTGAAAGAGTATTTTTATAAACAGAATTAACTTTAAAATATGATATTTACTGAAAAGATAAGAACTATCATTAATTCAAAGAAAGAGAGCCCTGTTAGAAATAAAACTATTTTTATTACAGTGTCTTACTACCTTTTCAGGTTATACGCATATAACAATATGATAGTTGTTCTAATGGGGTAATAATGAAGCAGACAGAATTTTAGAGGTAATCTACCCATATCTGTGTAAGAGAGTGACAAACCATTTAGAGAAAACCACCCTCAGTAGATTCGACTGGGATTTGAACCCTCATTGTCTTGTCATCAACAAGCCAGTCTAACACAAGAGTAGCATCTTAGACATTTGGCCAATGAAATGGGTAGATCTAACCTGAAAAAAACTTATTTCATTAAAGTGGGTGTGTGAGAAAAGGCCAATGTTTTGCTGTTTTTATATAAAAACTCTTTTTGGTCAAAATAAATTTAATATTGAGCTTCAGTATAAAAAGAGGTTTAATATTATTCACATGGCAGCAGTTATTGAATATCTGTCAAGAGTGTCCCGGAATGTAATGACAGATTTTTTCTTCATTTAAAAAGTTTGTTATCTAGTGCCGCTATGCTCATGACAGATATTCAACAACTGTTGATATTGCCATGTGAAAAACATTAATATCCATGTTTCTTCTGGAGAAATACTTGATTTATCATGGCGAAAAAAGTTTTTATACAAAACTGCCAAACACCTTTTCTCGCATCCTATACACTCCAACCTTAAAGCATATGTGATAATTAAAAGTTAAGACTTAGATATATTGTTCTCAAAAATATATATAAAAATTGATTTAATAAAATAAAGTTTCTAATTTGGTAGATATACTAAAGTGATGTTGCAAGACAAATATATGACTATGATTTACTTCAAGCAAAAAACATGTCAAAATATAAACAATAAACATAAAATTACTAAGTCATCATCAACTAAGCTACATATATGTTGTTGAAAAGTCTAAGAATATATACACAACCAAACTTACATGAGCCATTGTTTAGTAATTTTCTTCTTTATTATTAATTTATAAACAGGAATTCTCATACTTATTGGTTTAACCTCTTATTTTTAATTTATCTACATGCTTCTTGAATTTTGTTTTGCGGTTTCCATGAACATGGCACATTAATGCGAAACATGTAGAAATTTCCAATGCTGGATATGCATAAGGAGTAATGGGACAAAACAGATAGGGCTTAGATTATTCCACTATATTCTTTAATTCATTTAAACAACAGATGTTAACCTCCAAATCAAGTTTTATATTCTTTTTACTTTAATATATTTTGAACTCTTAAGTTTGTTTTTCTATGATTTTTGTATATTTTAAATGTCTTTGGACAATAATATTTAATGAATGCATTATAACTCATTTGGTTAAGAATAACCAATATATCCAAAAAAATTATAGTTTTTAATTCATTATTTATTTGAACTTAATAAATTGTTTTGTCCAGACAATAGAGTTTATCTTTAAGTTTTGTAACAACTTTCATAACATGTATTTATATATTTTTAGACTTTTCATCAACATATGTGTAGCTTAGTTGATATTGAGTTAGTAATTTTATGTTTAATGTTTATATTCAGACATTTTTTTTTTTTGCTGGAAATATATCGTAGTCATATATTTGTCTTGTAACATCCCTTTAGTATATCTACCAGCTTAGTAACTTTATTTTATTAAATCAATTTTTATATATATATTTTTGAGAGCAATATATCTAAGTCTTAACTTTTAACTATATCCACTCCTTACCCATTTTTAGAATGTTTTCTAAAATGTTATATGTGATAATGATTAGGAATTAGACTGAGTTATTAATTATTCCTTAATGGCTAAAAGTTATACGGAGTTATTAATTATTCCTTAATGGCTAAAAGTTAGACGGAGTTATTAATTATTCTCTAATAAAATCAATGCAATCATTTTAAATTAGAACTATAATTAATTCTTTAATAGTAAAGTAGAGAAAAGTTGTCACCTGAAACAAAGCCTGATATGCACGCCGAAGACTTAGTACATCCACACGAAGTTCCTCTAAACACCGCTCTTTCTTGGCATTGCACTCCCCTTCCTCTTCACGGCTGTCCTCATCCTTATCAGTTTCTCCTTCTAGAGTTCTCACATCCTCCTTCTTAAGTTTCTTTAAATCTCCCGAAGCTTTATCTAACATAGCCTCTAGGGGAGACTCTGGGCCTGTGCGCTGGAAGCTGCGACTCAGCGAATCCACACTCGAAAACACTTCTCCAAGTGTACGAATTAAAAGAGAGTAAGAATTTTCTTGTCGACAAGTTTCAAGAATGCTTATTAACTTCTCTTCCGTCAAGAAGGCTATTGGTTTCCCTACAAATGGCAAAAAGAAAAAACAACTAAATGGCTCTGAAAATGTATCAAACAATTGAATGAAAGTGTCAATTAAAGATAATTTTACCATATAAAATAATTTAAAACTTGGGTGTTAAAATAATTTTAAAAGATTTTTAAGTTCAAACAGTAAATTAAGGACCAAAACTATGAAGCTTCTTTGAATGAGAACAGTGTTTAGAAGCATGGAGATTAACATGCAGGGACTGAGCTGTTATCCTTCAAATGACCTTTAAAGTCTCAGCTCTAAGGTGACTTTAGCGTTAGTAAAATTTTGCATCAATTATTCCCCTCACCACAAAAAAAAACTATTTCAATAAATAATTTTGCTTAAGAAAATATAGAAAATAAATAAAACAGTTTTACTAATATCCCTTCTGCCAAGGGTTCCCAAAGCTTGGCCTGCCGATCATTTATGGCACAAATGTATAGTGTGTAACTCACCATCATGTTTTATTAGGAAAACTAGTTGAATTATGAGTTACATTTGAAAGAAAATCCAAGTATTACATATAATAAGTTTTAAACAAATGTATTAACTTATGTATTAGATATTCTTCTATCTGATTTTATGATTTCTATATATTGTTTCCTGGATTAAAAAATATACATTATGTATTTATTTATATCCAAAAATATGTGTGTAATCAGCTATGTTTAGTTTTAGATTTGATACTTATTTAAACCAAATCCTTGAGAACCCCTGTCTTATGCCATAAATTCAATATGTATTTATACACATATTAATTACAAACCTGTGGTGGTGGACTGTGCTGTGGATTGATTGTCTGGTTGTGATGACTTGATAGCACACTGTGCCATGGTCTGTGTCACTGGCATAGTTGACGGTTTCAAAATAGAATTTCCATCGTTACTCGTTTTGACTGTGAATTTTACTTCTGTGCTTGACTGTGTTCTCGCCACTTTGCTCGGCTGTGCATCACAAAGTCTTGCTTCTTGGGAGTATAGTTGAATAGCTTGAGCAGCTGCTTGATTAGGAGTTAGATTTTTCACCTAAAATTAAATATAATCGTTAAATTTACCAAAAAATATGGACAATGAAATTTTGCAGTAAGAATTATTCTCTTGGGTAAACCTTATTTAGCAAATAAGTTGCTGCAAGATTAGTTGAGTACTTCAGGTTGTTCATTCAAATTTTGTTATCAGTGTTGTGATGGTGAGTGCGATTATTTATAATTTTACTATAATTTAATATAAAGTCTTAATAAACTTGATGAATTTTCAATTTAGTTTGATAGTGACACTTGAAATGTAAGTTAAGTGTTGTACAAGGTTGGTGTGCCTCACTGTTCAGTCGGCCTTTGTATCTTTCCTCTGCATTTGCACAGGCCGCGCCAACCACCCTCGCTACTGCCTGGACCGTTCCACAGTCCATATTCTCTGAGCCGTGCATGACGATTTCCCCAGTGTAGTCAGCGCCCATGAGAGCTCCTCTTTTTATTGGCTCGCTTGGCGGCCACTATCGCTCACGTTTTGCTGCACCAATGGGAAGCTCCCTTTTGTCTTATTGGACAAGACCATGGAGCAGTGGAGGGTATTTAGCACGGTGGTTCCTCGGTCAGAGGCCAGTCGGAGAGTGGCTACCCAGCCCGGGTGCAGAGTTTGAAAGAGTTAATAAAAGGTTGTGTTTGTAAAGAGAAATTTTGTCTGAGCTCCCTCTCCTTCCGCCGTCATCCTTTACCTCCCACCGCAAATCACGTTGCCGGGACTCTATCCTACCTCCCACCGCGACTCACGTTGACAGGACTCTATCCTACCTCCCACCATGACTCATGTTGCCGGAACAACCTTGCCGACCTTTTTCCTACTCCTACCCACAAGGGTCGGAACACAACGTCACCGTCGTGACATCAACCAGCTACCCCTCCCCCCCGAAGCCGCAGAGAGGGATAACAAGGTGTATTTTGGATCCAATGTCACATATACAGCATGAACATGGACATTGAATGTAAGAGAGACTAGGAAATTGGAGGCTATGAAAATGCAGTTTGTGAGGAGCATGCTATGCTAGCTGTCACAACAAGAAACAAGATTAGGAAGGAAGTTATCCAGGAAAGAGTAGGGGTACATGATATAGTAGAGGAAGCAAGACTGAGACGGTATTAGCATGTATTGAGGATGAAAAAAGAGCGGATACCAAAGAAAATGTTGGAAATTAAGTATGTGGGGAAAATACCACAGTGGAGGCCAAGAAAGAGATGGGAGGAGCAGATAACATAAAGTGTTCAAGTGAGAGGAGAAGAACGGAAGTAATTAAAGGAGGAAGCTTGGTGGAAGAATAGAAGAAGATGGAGCATTTTACTAAACTGATCCGGCAACAGGCTGGAAAAAGTTGGTGCTAATGATGAATGACATAAGAGTTTGTGAATAGTACCTGGTACTATTTGGTGTGAAGGAAAGTTCTACCGTTTCATCATCAATTATCATCACATACTCAAGTTCACTATTTAGTGCAGAGTATGGACTCGTGAGACCATAAGCTAGTTGGAGTGTATTGTGTACCGAGCCATCATAGATAAGAGATTCATTGCACCTTTCATTTATTTCTACCTGATAACATAAAAAGAGAAAAAATTCTCCCCTTGTTTCTTAACCCTTTTAATGCCACACCTATTCTATAATTTGTGCGCAAATAGTGCCAGAAGCCTGTTAGGTTTTGTGTGTGAATAATGCCACAGCTATTTCCTCATTTTTGTAAGGGATTGCAAGAAAATTCGCCAAAACCTTTATTTATGAAGTGAATATTTTGATTTTTCTATCATTTTAATCTGTATGTACTGTTCCTTTATAATAATAAATTAGTATAATTTATTTAAAATTATTTGATTTCTAAATTTTAAGTTTTAAATATTTTTTTTCAAAACTAAGGCTATTTAAGATAGTTTAAAAAATTGATACATATATGCCTACATTTTCCTATTATTTTGTTGTAGTGCATTTAATTTTATACAAGAAAATATATGAATATGCATGATTAAAAATAGGAACTAGAGGAATTTTTATTTGATATCCTACATTAGATATTTTTGCACCATTATTGCTTACCTTACAGAAAGATGTATTATATTGCTTACCTCATGAATAAATATTTAGGCCTACACATGATGAATGTGTTTTTCAAAAACCTTTTATAATGAATAATTTCATTTTTTTTACACTTTATATACATTTATAAAGTTATCACACCTATTTACTTACATTGGTAAAGAAATCTTTTCATTCACATGATATAACATGAAAATCTAAATAGTATATTTTTCTAAACTCAAAACACTGTAACCTGTACATTTAAAAATTGTTTACAAAACTACTTAGATCATTATGAATGTTAGCTACATTTATGGTTTTCCATGCATCTCATATGTGAACTTAGCACATTGAGTACGTGACCATCCACCATTGTAAAAGTACTAAACTCCCAGTTCCTACAGCAACTATTTACGGTTGATTTTTGTTGCCAACCTTATATAAAATAATAGAGGGAAATGTTCTTTTTCCAGTGATATATGACACTACTATACTATCTATCAGTAAAGAGAGAACTAACGCAATTCTAGAGCCAACCTTATCGGCTTGTGGCACTTTCAACGGTAGTAGGCGAAGCTTGTGGCACTAAAAGGGTTAGATTATTATTATTATTACTACTCCTACTACTACTACTACTACTATTACTGCTATTATTACTACTACTAGTACCATCATCATCATCATTATTATTATTATTATTAGCACCGCGTCTTACTACCCGTTCGGGTTGTACGCACTTACGCTAATGTGTAATGGTAGGGTGTTTGTGAGTTTGAGATGAAAATGGAGGACCTACAGTCTAACGTGGAATCCGAACCATGGCGGAGGCCTGGCATTCCCCACATTCACAAGATATCTTGTCAGAGGTGAAGGAAAGGTTTGGTAATCAGATAAATCTGTGCCAGGACCCAAGGATTGAACCCCGGACCCCAGCACAGAAGTCCGACACCTTACCCCTAGACTACCAGGTCACCATAAAAAAAGGGTTAGAGAAAAGGCTTGTAGATAGTGAGGCCACTCAGCCCTTCTCTCAACATTCGGTAAGCAAACCAAGAAATGTATCAACTTAAAATAGTAGGTTTAGAATGACTGTGAGCAGAGAATGAGGCTTGCTAAATACATGTGTTCAGAAGCTATACAATATTATTTATGTATCTAGGCATTTAAAACCAAAAGCCTAGTTGTAATAACTTATATTAGGCCTAAAATAAGTTTAAATAATGTAAACTAATTTTTTATAAAGTTTTATATTAAAATTGATGTAGTATGTAGTGTCCACTCAAAACCACTAAACATTCACCCCTAAAACTGACCATTCAGCCCCAAAATTCCACCACTAGTCATGAGTAGCTTTTAGCAGAGCTATTAAAATGTTTTGCTCTTTAATTTAAAGCGATAACTTTACACATAAATCAAGTCATAGAATCCTTTTGATTTGTAAAAGATACTTCCAATTTTAATTCAGTTTGTAAATTTAGGTTGAGCTGCTTTCAGAAGCGTTAAGTTCAAAAAAGTAAAAAAAAATACTTGCATAGTTATGAAAATTTTCCCAAAATATGTAAGTCTGCCATACATAAATTAAATTGGAGAATTAACATAAAGAAAACTTTTGAATTGTTTACTAACAAATCATTATAGATAATATCAGGATACTACCAAAATTATAGTTTATAAAATTAACGAGAATCTATCAATAAGATAATAACTATAAATTACTTTTCCACTTGATGCACAGTGCTGGTTATCACAATTTGTATTCCCACAACCATCGACAAGCTGGTAGAAGTAGCGCTCAATAAGCTTTTTGGCAGAGGCTCTCTTCATGGTTTCAGATTCCACAGGCAAACTATTGGATGAAGAAGGTGACACAGCTTTGGATGACACAACAGCAGTAGAAGCGCTAAGGGAGAGAAAATATCAGTACCATGTAATCATAATTATAGTCACTACATTACAAATGTGGTAGGAAGGACCACTTAAAAAATACATACTGCTTTGCAGTCAACATTATAACATTTTACTACACTACAATCCAGGCTCTATGAGAGGTGGGTGGAGGATGTACATCACACCCGAGCTTCAGGGTCTAAAAGGGGCCTGGGAATTTCCTGGGATCCCAAAAAATATTTGCATATACTGAAGACAATCATTTACATTTCCACTACTAGTATTATATGAAATTATTAGTAGGCACCTATAGGTAGTGTTTCTTTTATATTAAAATATAAATAATAAATAATTTAATGTCCTTTTTTTCCAAATAGGATTAATGAATTATTCTTTTGGATAGGATTAATGGAAAATGAAAGGGGCCTGAAAAAATGTTGCGTCCCTGATAAAATTCCTTTCAGAGGCCCTAGCTGTTATCGTTTTATAGCTATTGATACTAACCATCAAAAATGAGCGCTACAGATCATATGACTTGACACATAAATAAATGAAAAATGTTTCAGTAGCTTATGTAAATACAAAAAAAATCTTCCTATCTAAATTGGACTGTATGTCCAGTACTCTCAATCCATTTTATTCTTTGTTAAGGTTTATAGCTACACACAAAATTGATGTACATAAACTAATTATGTGGTTTAGTGCTAAAAGGGACAATGCCATTATTTACCAATTTTATTTTAATCACTTATTTGACCTTCAAAGTTCTTTAATTCCATTTGATCAGACCGACATGTTAAACTCATTTGAGCATAAGAGTCACATTGAAAGTTGAAACTCCTTCAGATCATAAGGTTTGAAAAATCTTAGTTTCAAAATCCTTACTATTATAAAATTATTTTCTGGACTTAGCCTCGCTTCATTTTTACCAGAAAAATGAAACCTTTTATTTGTAGCAATGGAGTTGGTGCTAAGCTATAAGCCTTGGGTTGAAGTCCCTATCAAAAATGAAGACAATGTATTTCTTAAAACCGTGATCTTTCGGGTGTTTGTTCCTTTCCATAAGAGAGAACACAACTGTTCAAATATTCCACTTTTTCAAACAATGCACATATTCGGTTTGTTAAATGAGCAGTATTTGGGAATCAACCTCTTGTGAGTACATACACACATATAAATACATAATCATGCCATTTGTTCCCTTGTGGGGTAGGCAATAAACTGTTCATATAGCTCAAATCAACAACTTTGCATTTAATGCATCCTCACTAACTTTCTCCACACTTCCCTATACTTGCATATTCCCTTCACTTTAACAACATCCATATACTGAGTCATACATGATCTTTTATTCATAAAACTCTTAATGCTACTCTTTTTTTACAGTCTTCTACCACATTTAGCCACGTCTTACATGGCCTACCCCTTCCTTTTGTTCCAAACACTATACCTTCACATATTTGCTTTGTAACTAAACCCATACTCATCCTCTTAACATGCCCCAATCAACTTAAGAAGCTTTTTTCCCCATTGACCTATCAGATTTCCTTTCAAACCATACTTCTTCAGCACTCACTCATTACTGACTCAGTAAATAAGAGTTTTTCTACATACATTTCTTGTTAGTAAACAGTACTAATTTAGTACACCAACCCCACTAGCTAGATTAGGCATCCCAAGAAATACCCAGTTTTATTTCCAATTAATGTCATAATTACAAATGGTGTATTTCTAGTGTGTTTATAAAAATATTTGGGCCACATTTCATGTTGGTTCATTGAAAGATCCATGAGCCAGACAGAATCTTGGATCAGGTCACATGCCTGTGCTAGAAGGTCAGTTTTTAATTTGAAGTAGGTTTACCTAAGTATAAATGAATTATTAATTTTTAATTAAGGTTGCTCAAATAAGGATAGAAAGGCCAAAGTGATGGACCGACCATATGAAAATAATTCTAGTTCTTCTCTAGTTTGACCAATGTCAAGTTTGGCCTTTGTTACATTCAGCATTTAGAGGAATTAGAATATATTGGTTGATTTAATTCATACAAGCCTATTTGTGACTGCTCTGAAATAACTTTTTTTTTACATCAGATCTTTTAGCTCCAAGTCCCGGATTTTTAGAGTAGATTTTGAATGATCCCTTGTTTGATGAAGAAGACCTAGCTTTATTTTTTGTATACAAGCTAAACAATATTAGAGAAGCTAAACCAATATTAGTGGACTACATGACATATTGCAGTAAATGTCTTTTAAATATAACTTAGGCTTATAAAATGATTGAAAGCCTACTCATTAAATTCTTTCATTCAAATTTGCAAAGAGAAAAATAAACTTGCCAAATGAAATCAAACAATCAAAGTTTAGGTCCTATCCTCTCTCCCTTCAAATGCCACCACCTCTTCAGAGGAAGAAGCAATTATGTAAGTTAATTCTTTTGGTTTTCCCTAAAATGTGAGTGCCATGTGATTTTTTTTAGTAGTATTCACCATGAAAGAAAATGTATTCGGGAAAAGAGAGTTCTGTGTTCGAAAAAGACCAATTTTATTTCGTCTCTAAGACTTGTATGAGTATTATAATCTAATATACTAGATCAGCTCACTATATCATTTTAAATTTATAATTTTCTCAATTCTTTAAAACCAATATTTGTAATATGGATTGATATATTTATTCAAATATAAATTCACAAAGTCAAAGAAGATTCTCATGAAATAATCTATATTTGAGTATCTATTTTATTGCAGTAAGTTTTTTATTACAAGCTAATATACAGTATTTTATCAATTTATGAAGGTGTTGGAGTCAAAAAGTAGAAAAATAGAGTCGGAGTTGAAGGCTCGGTGTAATGACTACACCCTGGTAGTTGCATGGATATTTTCAAATTTATAGCCTAGGCTTATTTAGCACATTTAAAATTTAATATAAATTCAAAAGTATCAAAAATATGTATTAACCTTTTTATATTTCCCTTTCTAGCTATTGACAACTTTTTATATCTAAATTAAAATGTCATATTCTACTGCTGTGAACTAAATGTTCTATTAGGAATTTAAATTACAGCTTTTAATGTTACCATTATTATTATTATTATTAGCACCGCGTCTTACTACCCGTTCGGGTTATACGCATTAATGTCACCAACTTTACTAATATGTTACAATACTGGTTTTTATTAGGCTTATTAGAATTTTGTAGGCCTTCAACTTGATAAGAGAGTTGGTTAATTACTTAGGTTGTTAAAAAATTGCCAGTTAAAATAGGCATAGGTCTACTTTTATCAAGGTTGCCACTAATTTTTAACAGTGAAATTCCCTGACATTTCCAGGTTTTCCAGACAAAAATATAATAGTTCCAACAACTCAATCTAATGTGGCAGGAATGAGACGGTAGCTTAGAATAGATGCATACACATTACCATGAAGAGATAATGCGTAAACCCACCCCTAGTGCACCTAGCCGGGATTCAAACCTCAATGATGCAGATGTTCTTGGATTACATAATTCCGCAATATAGCAATAGCCTTCACTAAGAAGTTCACAAATTACGATCACAATTTAAATTAATTAATAAGCTATAAAACATTAATGTAAAAATAGGTTGTTAGCAAAATAGTTAAACACTTTGGAAATTTGACTTTATGATATTTTTAAATTCCAGTAATTTTTAGAAAATTTGAGAAATTCCAGGTCAAACCAAATTCCCTGACATTTCCTTGTTTTCCAGACGGGAGGCAGCCCTGTTTTATTTATAAACTATAAAAGTTGGTATAATTTTGTAAATCATATTTTAATCAATTATGTTGCATGCTTTTTAATAGCCCTTTATTAAAGGTTAGGCCCTATTACATTTTGATCATATTTCAGTTTTCACAGATTTTAGGAAAGTCTTTTTCTTAATCAAATTAAGTTAACTTGAAAGATCTTGAGATTATTTGTGAACTGTGTCCTACTATTTGCCTAAGCAAGTAGTTTCCAGCTTTACGTGGGGTGGGGTTTGACCCAAGTTTTTTCTCTCACTCAAACTATAAAAGTTGGTATAATTTTGTAAATCATATTTTAATCAATTATGTTGCATGCTTTTTAATAGCCCTTAATTAAAGGTTAGGCCCTATTACATTTTGATCATATTTCAGTTTTCACAGATTTTAGGAAAGTCTTTTTCTTAATCAAATTAAGTTAACTTGAAAGATCTTGAGATTATTTGTGAACTGTGTCCTACTATTTGCCTAAGCAAGTAGTTTCCAGCTTTACGTGAGGTGGGGTTCGACCCAAGTTTTTTCTCTCAGAGACCAGTGTGGCCCCTTAATAACTTACAAGAATTAAAATCCTAGTTTTAAGTTTTTGTTTTTTCACCGAGTCTTATTACTCATCCAGGCTCTCCACATTTATTCACAAAAGTGTGGTAGCTATAGCTAGTTGAGAGGAAATTTACCCTTTTTTTTGCACAAAGCGAGACAGGGGAACTGTCTCTGGAAAAATACTCCCAGTACATCTTGCCAAAATATAAATCCTGACTTCCTCATCACCAATGAATCAGAGCTAAAGAGCATGACATAAAGCCCACATGCTCATCTATGATTTTTTTAATTATTAAAATTGCTTATATATAATCATTATATGAACACAACTAAAATGTCATAAAAAAAAAGAATCATCAACAGGCGGGAGAGGTGGAGAAAGGGGTTAGGGAGGAAGAGTATGTTAGCAGCGGTGCAAGGCTGTGACAGTAAGCTAAGTCAGCAAGAAACTATCAGAGTGGGATCGTGAAAAGGAATGCAAGCAGTAGCATGCTTTCCAGTCTTTATCATTTCAACTACTTGCATGTTTATTTGAATTTCCCATTTTCCCATAATCATTAGGTACCAGTTTTCTTTATTGATACATAATTTTAACCTACACACTGTACTACCAAGCCCATACCACTAATCCATTGTGTCACATATGACTAACATAGATTTTATAGATTAAATTTTCGACACTTGGGAACTAGTATTCATTATTTTATGAGTAAGAGCAATCCACTGGTATTAAAATCAAAGCAAGAAGACTCCAACATATTAATGATTATATTTAATGTCCTATAACAAATTGGGCGGATTCAACAGAACACACTTATTTAGTATGATGCACTCTTAACACTGGGCACTAAACAATCGTTTTGTTTGTCAATTTCCCCTCACACAGCGCGTGACCTGGCTTAAACCATTCTCAAAACCAGACTTCCTCCATGCTCAACATACCCTCTTTATCTGGCACCTCATGTCAGTGAAGTCACCAGAACACAAAGTGCCATCTACCGGAATACACTTATTATAGTTACCACAGGTGTGACATAGATGAATATATATATTTATGGTCTAGAAAGTTATCCATATATGCATACATATAGGTGTAATATATATATACTGGTCTAGAAACTTATCCATATATACATATATATGGATAATATATATACTGGTCTAGAAACTTACTCTAAGATGTAAATAGCCATAGCTATTATTTATGCTTTTTGTATATAAGCTTTTTGTATATTTGTAGCCAGCGATTTATGCACGTCCATCATATACTTTGCCTTAAAATATTAGGAATAACCCTTGGCACGGTATAACTCCTGGATAGCTCAGTGATATTGGCGTACTAATGTAGTAGTTCAAAGAATAATTATATCTCAAGAACTAATTTATTAGTTTATTGATACATATTATTTAAGCATAGCAACGGTAGCAAGAAGGGTAAACAACATCATAGAAGAAGAAAAAACAATCATGACAGTATCTAGGATTAACATATCACAATAAAGTGCACAAAAGTCTTTGGGGAGTGATTAATTGTTCATTGTTTTGTCTTATTTCAACAACTAATCCAAAAATCTCGGGTTTGGTTCCCGTGTTCAGGTGTCATTTTTCAATTTTTCAGAATCTAACTTACTATGTTGAAATGACTTTAATAATTATTTATGGATTATACCATTTAGGCCCCAATTGTTAAATCTATCATAAAACTTGATTTTTTTTACTTTTTTTAAAAACTTTTATGAGTTTGTGAAGGGTTGGATTTAGTTTTTTTAAACTGAAGCAGAAATAGCAAGCTTTACGTCCAGCTTTAGCTTGACCTAGTGTAAATAAATAGTAAAAGCATATTGTCTAAGTAGCCTATGATAACTTTTTTTGCAAAGCTATAATAAAAAATAAACCTAATCTATTAGGCCCAGCTAATGTGATATTTTAACATCTTGTCTTTTTCATCTTATCTATTTTTAATCGTAATTTTGTCCACTGTATGCATATGACTTGTTGATAACTTGATTTAGTTTACACCAATTGTGTTTATCAATAAAGCCTACATATTTTTCTACTTTATGTAGCACATCAATGCAAAATTAAAAAAATTAATAAATTCATTCTAAATTCAAATCCTGCTTAACTTTAAATTTAGGTCCTATATTACTCCATATTATAATTATGAACATAGAAAAAAAAGAGGAATAATTGAATATAGATGGTCATTTTATAGTTAAATCTTAAATAATAGTGCTTAAATTTGTCCAGGACTAGCTTGGATCCATCTATTGTCAAAATTTATTTCAGAAATAGGCCTAATTTTAATGTAAGATTGCCCAAAATATGGAGTCACTAATTTTAGTTTAAAACTAATATTAAATAATAAAAATACAAATATCTGTTTTAAAAGACATTTTAATGTTTAAGAAATAACTTCATACCTTGAGGCTTCACTGTCGCCTGATTTGTAGTTTCGGTCTTTAGAGTTCATAGAATATTTATACTGTATCAGTACGACAATAATTTCATTCAAATAATTCAAGCAACTCGGATGATACACTATATATATTAAACACTTAATTAGCATAAGCTTTATTTTTTATCATCAGTACCACACAAAAGTGTAAATTTTGTTACCGAGCTGAAAAATAATGATCGATATGTTATGCCAGGCTAAATAATTTCAACAGAATAGACAACATAAAAAGCAAAACTTATCACAATATTCAATATCTTATTTCACAGAGCTGTATATTATAGATACACCTTATCACAAAGAAATTAAACCACATCTTTCAGTCAGTGATCTCGATATTATATTGGATGAACATAAACATAGACAATGACAAGGATCAAAACGGGACGATCAAGTTTATCGTCTACTTCATTGTGGGGGGACAGATTTAACGGTTTCTTTCAATGTACTTATGCGAAAACATGTATCTGATGAAAAAAAGTGTTATTGTTTAAAATAGTGAAGTGTTATACTACTCTTGCCTGAAGAAACATTCACAATAAAAGATATACAATTCAGTTTTACGGGTAATATTGTACATATACGAATTAAATCTTTAATATATTTAAACATGTAGTGTATCCATGTTGTTTACAATATGCTAAGACTACACTTTTATTTAAAGTTGGATAATATCTTGTATGCTGCTTTCAGAAACCATATTATGTTAAAAGTTCGATAAATATAATGAAACAAGTAAGTTAAAAACTGTATTACATTTGTTTGAATAACATACTTTGTGTAGAAGCTTACGGTTGAACAATAATTTAGGTTATAGACTTTTAAGAAGTACGGTAACTACTAAACCCTGATTTTAGTAAGAATCCCAATCTGTAAGGCTTTATTTCATACCAGAATACTATCCTATATTAGTATTTTGATGGGATAAAAGGCCATTTAGAATGGAAGTAGAGATTCCCTTCTGGAAGGTATTTTATCCAACCTAAACACTACTCTAGGGTAGGGTTTTGGTACGAGATAAAGCCTTCCAAATGAACTCCCTTCAAAAATTATCGTATATATTAGCCAACCTCAACTTATTTAAAGAAAAAAATCACAAGTTTACAACTTTATTATGCTCTTCAAGGCTTTTACTAACATATTTATTTCATTTAACTGATCACACATAGATGTATCTCATATTTAATCTAATTAAATAACTATGTCAAAATGCCACATTGTCTTGTATGGGTGTAAGAGAGAAAGAGATACCAGAAAGTTTCCTTCTCTCTTTCACAGTGGTATGCAGACGACAGCTATAAAATTTCAGCCACATAATATGTCCGTCCAGTTATATATATAAATCAATGCTTTCAGTGCAGTCCAGCGAGGACGGGTATTTAAGTCACGCTCCGGACAAGACTAAATTTTGAAAGGTTATTTTTTGAACTATTTGTATTTTATTCTAGGAACTATGTGTTGTTGCACACTGCACTGAAAAGGGCAGAATCTCAAAAGGGAAAGAAGAGAATGCCATTTACTGAAATGCAAAGCTATACGTTTCTTACTGATATTTCACACATGTTTAAAATGTAAAGGGGACAAATTAACATAAATAAGAAGAAATAATGCAGTATGAGTTTGAAGGTTATAAAAAGCTGCACTGGAAGTGGGTAAGGAGAACGAAACAAGGAGTGCATGGAAAGGCATATGGAATTCATAATGAGAATGGTCAGATAATATGGGATGAAAACATTATAAAATAGAGACAGAGGGAGTGTTTAGAGCAATTTTATGGAGAAAACGTACTTAGTTAAAGTAGCATAAAATATATAAAATGTTATGATTAGTGAAATAATTAATGATGATGAGGTATTGAAGGCTATGTTAAAACAATAATATCAAATCTGTGGGTGTAGATTGGATCACAATGGAAATGCTAATGTGTGGGGAATGGTACTTTTGCCAGATTGTGTGAGTTGTTCATTTTGTGTGCTGGGATTTCAAATGTTCCTAGTGACTAGAAGAATTCTGTAACTGTACCGTTGTACAAAGACAAAGGCTGTAAAAGTGAATGCAAGAATAATTTTAGGGCAATTAGTGTGTTGAGTATTCTAGGTAAGGTTTTTGTGAGAATCATAATTGAGAGGGTGCATGAAAAACAACTGTGGACAAGATTTGAGGTGTGTGATGTAATTTCATACTATGTGTAGGTAGTATGAATCAGAGATTTGCATTGCAATAAATGAATGAGAAATGTATGGTTGTAAATAAGAAAGTGTATTGTGCACTTGTTGAACTGGAGAAAGCGTACGATTGTGTAAATAAGAGTATATTATGGAATGTCCGAGAGAGTATGGTGTGACTTCATGGTTAATGAATACAATTATACTGGTATTAAAAAGTGCGTTAGGGTGAATGAATCTTTTCGCAGATGATTTGATATTGAAAAGGGTGTTATACACGGTTGTGTTATATCTCTATGGTTGTTTAATGTATTCATGGATAAGTGTATGAGGGATGCTTGTAATGACGTGGTTGGTGTGAAAGTGGACAGTGTGAGTGTGAAAATGTTGCTATATGCGGATGTGCTATATTATTGGCTGAGAATGAAAGTGACTTTAGAAATGCATTAAACCGTTTGAATGTGATGACAGTCAGAATGGATATTTATATATATGTCTCCAAAACTAAGTTTATAGATTTTTATAATTACAGAGCAGGAAATGATTGACAGCTTACACCCAGGTCCTATGCAGAAAAGCTTAATCTTTGCTCTCTCTCAGCCAACTGTTTCCAAATCTCCTCGCTTTCAGTTATGTCTGAAGGTGGTGTTCTGGGGAAAGAAGAATTTACTGGCATCTTAAACTAACTGGTGCTCCAAAACTTATCTTATATTTAAGGATAGATTGGCCACACAAAAACAAAAGAATGATAGAGTTGTTTTCCTATAAAAGCCAGGCAGTTTGTTCATAGATGATATCCAGTGTAGTATAAATGGTAAACTGTCAGAACAAGTGAATAGTTTTGTGTATATGGGCAGAATGTTTTGTAAAAATGAAGAATAGATGGTGAAATGACAGATGAGTGAATGCATCTTGGAGACTAGTTGGATATATGTGGACTATTGTAAAGACTGAGGTACCTAGTATGGATAGCGGCAAATATGGCACTCTGTAAATGTGTGCTACCGCTAATTTTGTTGTATAGATGTGAATCGTAGATTTGTCAGGAGAAACACAAGTGCAAGGTGAATACGGTAGGAATGAGATATTTAAGAAATGGGTGTGGAGAAACTCGTATGGATGAGTTAATAATGAATGGGTGCTGAACAAGGGCAGTTTGAAATATATTCAAACCGGTCAATGTGAAAGAAGTGTCTTATGTTGGTTTGGGGATGTTGAGAGGATGAGTATGGATCGAGTGATAAGGAAAATATATTATGCTAGAGTGTGTGTATCAAAAGGAAGGGGTAGGAAATATAAGACGTGGTTAAATGTTATAGACGAATCCGTGTAAAAAATAAACATTAAAAATTTAAGAATATAAGAGCATGTATGACTTGGTGTATGAATGTTGTAGAAGCAAAGTGAGGCAGCAAGGATATAGAGGTGTGAAGAAAGTTAGTGAGAACGGATTAAGAACGGAGTTTTTTTAAAACTATATGTACATTCTATTGCCTACCCCGTAAGAGAACAGCGTAATTAGGTATGTATGTTAGTAATAAGATAGACGCAACATACATTTAACTATTTTCCTGATAGTCCATGGAATGAAGATTTAAACTAAGCAAGTGAGTTCAAGCAGTCGATAGAGAGAATTATGTAAACCTATTATTTATATATGAAAGAATCCCGACTCTTTCTCAAAGATGTGAAAAATCGAGAAACCTATCAATTCCCATAGGAACAACATTGGTGTTGATAGATTACATTAAACTCTGCACACATTAACCTTTGTAGCTTCCACAAGATATTATCGGTCACAATGAAGCTTAGAGGTTTCATCGTTGTACCAGGTATTTTTGACAAGTTAATAATAATTAGTTAATCTCAAGTTTGGTGACTGCTAATTTGTAGTTTATATTATAGTATGAGCGTATAACCCAAACGGGTAGTAAGACGCGGTGCAAAATATTATTATTATAGTATGGCCAAACTTGAGCCATGTAATTACAAGGCGTTAAACCAAAATATGCCTACTTTACAATTTTAGAGGTCTTACAAATTGATTTTCCATATCAAACTTTAGTCAAATCAATTAAATGACACGCTTTATTCAACGCCCGAATTTGCTGCCACGGTACTAGTAGTCTATTACCAATGATAGGTATAATGGCTGTTGACAGGGGGTGAAACTGCTGGTGATAAATCTACGGTATATATCAAGGATTCGACATATCTGACATGTTTCTAAGTAATTACTACTGCTGTAAAATCTTGTAGCTTCTAAGTTATGACACATCTGTGTTTTATGTGTTTTCACTAGCACAATATAACGGGTAAACAAAGTGCCTATGAAATATATTAAATATCTTATCCGTATTTAGTAGAGGCATACAATTAAATATTTTCTCATTATATAGGCTTTGTGGTACTCAACAACAATCAGTGTTTTAAGCAGTTCTTCCATTTACTAAAGTGAAAGACGAGCCCATTTATTATATTGAATATGAACATTTACATGGAAGTATGACTATAGACTTTATTCTACAATGCACCTATCTAAATAAAGTGCATATGTAGTTTCCAACATAGATATTCATTCCTTAACACTCACAGAGCTATTAAAGTATCTACAATTTCAAAAATGTTAAAATAGTTTACAATTATCTGGCCTTATTTAATTAATATTGTAAACTGGTCAATTAAATGTTGACTTACCAAAAGTAATGGTG
>CABFVX010004777.1:0-11032 GCA_902151425.1 Timema shepardi
TAACCCGAACGGGTAGTAAGACGCGGTGCTAATAATAATAATAATAATAATAATAATAATAATAATAATAATAATAATAATATTATTATTAATTAATATCTTTTATCATATATTTCCACGAAGTGTTATCCTTGCCCAAATAACAAATTGTTTTAGTTGACTGCAGTAGTGAACCTATATTTGTTTTTGATTGGCTGAATACAAGCCTACTTCACTATATAAACGTAAGAAATGAGCAATGTTTATCTCCTTCTAACAGCTCAGACATACTACTACTACTATCACCACCACCACTACCCTGTGGGTTCAACAAGCGGCGACGACCGGTTGTAGACCGGGCACAAGTTTCCCTCGGGACTGGTCATCAGCACAAAGAGCTAGGCTAAAAGTATCGACTGATCGACGGGCTATCGGACCGGAGAGACGGACAGTTTGTGTGTGTTTGTCATGTTGGAGGGAGGATAAGGAGAGGGGGTGCTTTGGTGTGGTTTGGACCGGCCATTATCGAAACATGGCCACATGAAATGTTTCACTTGTGGTTCACACACGTCGTACTCAACAGTAATAATGACTGATGAACACAGTGGAGACCGCGGTTTTCAGAAGGAAGGGGGTTTCGAGGGAGAGGGCAGTGTCGAGGAGGGAAAGTAAATTCACAGCCACACGATCAATTGGTTAACCTTATAAAACCATCATTTTTTAATTATATTTTATCACCATGGCTTACTAATTGTTCAGGTTAAACGCATATACAGTATGGTTGACTAATTCCTAAAATGAGGTAGGAATAAGGAAAAAAGAGTTTTAGAGGTAATACATACGCATTTACGTGAAAGGAGAGTGGGAAACCATTACAAATTCCTCAGTAGTTGAGACTGGGATTCGAACCCCAATCAACAAGTCATTAGCAGGCCAGTCTAACACAAGAATGACGCCCTAGACCGTTCAGCCAGAGAAGCGGCTTATATATAATTATCAAAATACCGCAATCAAACTGAGACCTCAACAATTTTTTTTTCCAGTATATTTTCCAGTAAGAGTCGACTCGGCCTAGGTAAAGTCGACTCTTACTGGTATTTTTAGTAAAAGTTGATTAAAAGCAAAAAGTGATGAATTTCGATCAACATTTACTAGTCAGAGTTGACTGTACCTAGGAAAAGTATACTCTTACTACCTTGAGTTAGTAAAAGTTGACTTTTTGCAAGGAAACGGTCTACTACCTAATAAAAAACAAATAAAAAAGCAAACACTTTATAATACAAAGAAAAAAACACAAGCGCATTTGAAAAATCCTTGTCCACTTCCAAGTGATTGTGAAGTTGCAACACTCCTCAAATCTATTGTTTTATCCATAGGGACTTCATTTTCTTGGACAATGCTTGTGGGACATTTACTGAATTGAGACAGGAAAAAATATTATCATTGAACTCTAAATAATTTAATATTAGGGGCAGGGAGAAAGAGGAGCGAGAGAAAGAGAGAAAAAAATATATATATAGAGTACTACCCTACCCTAACTTAACCTAACCGTAGCTATCGTATTAAAATTTGGTTAATGTAAGTGAATTTACCTTGGAGGTCGAGCGTTCTAGCTTAGAGCAACATCGCGGAATCAACTTTTACTAAACCACAGCAGGCATAGTTAACTCTTCCTAGGAAAAGTTGATCTGTTTATTCTCTGTTTATTCTCAATAAACTTTTACTGATACTTTTAGTAAGAGTCGACTTTACCTAGGCCGAGTCAACTCTCCCTAACAATCTACTTTTCCTGTAACATATATATATACTATTATATCAGCGAGCGGCCTACAAACTAATGTAAGTATAGAACAAAGAGAACGCCCAACCATCAGTTCACACTGTGTGAAGAGGAGCATCAATTTTCAAAATTGTAATTTTTTTGGCCTTGCTGGCAATTGAATATCGAAACCCTATTACTGTAAGAAGACATGAGGACTGAAATAAGGATTTTAAATGATGGCCCCGTTCTCTTTAAAAATAAATGGTACGGAAGTTCGCAAGGATTTTCTCGTGATATTGTTTAAAAATGGAGATATTTACTCAAAATTCTTAATATAATATACACTAGCAAACGCGAGAACAAATTGCGCTGGAAAAACGTAACACATTTTTTGACTCACGGTTTTAAATTTTATAATTTTATTTTTAAAAATCGAGTCTTCATTTGTATATTTTAACCAATAAAAAATATCGATATTGGGTTCACAAGTGTCAACACTTCGTACTGAAATTTTGAATTTCAGTTAAAATGTTCAGCATTTTAATAGGGGTTGCTCATCTTATGGTTATTGCATTGCCATTAAATTCCTCATTTATAAATGTTGACCACTACAATAGGTAAATATTGACTATTGAGTATAACATATATCATTGCTGTACAAAAATTTCCTCTAAGAGGTTGAAAGGAAGAGAACATATACTTTTTGGGAGACTTACTTATTTCCTACTAAATGGTATTAGAGAATTATTGCGTTAAAATAAGTAGTATCTATTTACAACTAAGGCTCACCAAATTATATTAACATATTTGTCAAAATCTCAGAAACCGTTGGTTTTATAAAAATATATTATATAAAAAAGTTTTTTATTTTTAATAGTATTACAATTTTGTAACGATAAGTTATTTAGTATCTCAAATAGTTGTGGAAATACAGAAATTTCCGTTTCCGTTCCGTTAGAACCGATTTTGATAAAATTGTTTTTTCTCTTTTTACTTTTTATTTAACTACTATTAATTTTGGGGTTAAAGAGACGGCATTGCAAATACCACTTTTTAGGGTTCGGGGGTCATGAGACGTCGACATCAATCAATATTTCGGGTTAGAGTTTATTTACGGTCGCAATACTTTACTTTAGTGTTAAAAAAATGTAAAAAATAAAATATTTGCGTATAGCTTGAAATTTATAGGTTTAAAAAAATTATGTTTCTTATTAAATATTTGTATTATAAATTTCATAAGTAATTTCATATCTCAAATAGTTTTGGAGATATGATATAAAATGAGAATTTATATACCAGACCGGAGCCTCTTAAGTCATTTTGACAGAATATTGAAACTAACCTTTTTGAAATATTTATAAATGTTTTTAAATAAAATTTAATCAAAATCGTTAAAGCCAACTTTGAGAAAATCAACTTTTTCTCTTTTCACCCTTAAGCAAACTACTCTTAATTTTAGGGTTAGATATCCAATTCCAAAAATCCTCGGGGCAGCATTATGAAAACCCTACATACCAAGTTTTAGCCCGATCGGTAAAACAGTTTAGGCTCTAGTCGGAAGTACAGACAGACGGAAATTCAAAGACTACTTTTTCGGATTCGGAGGGTCATGGAACGTCGAGATTCATCAAAATCTCAAGTTTGATTTTTTGACGATGACAATACTTTCTCTATCCGTAAGTTATTGAGAAAGTAAAAATTAGTATTACAATAGTGAGAATTTATATTGAAATTTTAAGATCCTCAAATTCAACCAAACCTATCTTTCTGCCCTGATACAGATTAATGGATTCAGCCCAAGCTTGGTATTTATACATTAAATGATATTACTCAAGGTGAAATTGCGATTTTAATTTATTTCTAACAAAATCCAATGAAATTAGGAAATTATGTAGATCCACACCGAACATTGTCGATGCACCCCAAACACAGGCAACACCCTTAACACAGTCTATATGCACACTAACCACAGTCCATACACCTTGAACACAATCTATATATACACTAAGCACAGTCCATACACCTTGAACACAGTCTATATACACACTAAGCACAGTCCATACACCTTGAACACAGTCTATATACCCACTAAGCACAGTCCATACACCTTGAACACAGTCTATATACACACTAACCACAGTCCATACACCTTGAACACAGTCTATATACACACTAAACACAGTCCATACACCCTGAACACAGTCAATATACCCACTAATCACAGTCCATACACCTTGAACACAGTCTATATACACACTAACCACAGTCCATACACCCTGAAAACAGTCTATATACACACTAACCACAGTCCATACACCTTGAACACAATGTATATACACATTAAGCACAGTCCATACACCTGGAACACAGTCTATATACCCACTAAGCACAGTCCATACACCTTGAACACAGTCTATATACCCACTAAACACAGTCCATACACCTTGAACAAAGTCTATATACACACTAACCACATACCATACACCTTGAACAAAGTCTATATACACACTAACCACAGTCCATACACCTTGAACACAGTCTATATACACACAAACCATAGTCCATACACCTTGAACACAGTCTATATACACACTAACCACAGTCCATACACCCTGAACACAGTCTATATACACACTAATCACAGTCCATACACCTTGAACATAGTCTATGATATCCGAGCTACTCCACTTTTATATCCTGCTACTATTACCAATACGTGGCTTTCACTCGGACACTGGGAGATGATTTATCAATATTTGAGATTTTTTTTTGCTAAGTTGCTAGGATAATTTTTAAGTTAATTAACATCGTGAATTTATCTATTCTAAAATGTGTAGGCGTACTCTCAAACTGGGCTTGTAAATTATGATGACAGAGCTTGATTGTGTTTCGCTTCCACTTCGAATGCTTAATATAATTTTATTATAATATCTCATTACATTGCTGTTTGTTTTAATATAAATAGTTTGAATAAGAAGTATATTTTAAAGGAAATTAAGTCCATGTTAATCTGAATAGAGGAGAATAAATTTACAGCCAAAATGATATGGAGCTAGACAGACCAAATAGCGGGTATCATTTCATTGTGATTCTAATGCCTTAGCCCACTAGGCCACCACTTCTGGCATATCCAAATGTAACATTAGTGGACTGAAATAATCACTTGAGCCATTAATAGTCGGAACACAGCCTGGTTTAGTCTTCTGACACGGCTGAATGGAAATAATAACTTTATTATCTTTTTTTAGTGACCTGCGCATTAGTAAGATAACTGATTACAGTCAAATCAATCAAACAAAACTTGGATATAGATCTTAAAGACAAAACTTTGAATTTAACCTTTTTCTATTTTTGCTCTTTTTTTTCAATATGACAGGTCTGTGTAGGTTTTACGACGCAAAAAAAGGAAACATATATATGTTCAAGATTATAGTCTCACTAAGAGGATGGGACCTAACTTGAAAGACGAGATGAGAAAGAGATTATAAATCGAATCACGTATTGATCTTTGCACGTCACTCTTGATTTAGGTTCTTCGGGAAATCAGAGGAGAGAAAAAAACGTCATGGGATGATTCTAATCGTTTCAACCCCAAAGTGACTGTTCGATTTCTGAAGTTATACTAGAAGATTGCAATTCGTGTGAGAGTTTAAGTTGTGGTCAGAGCTCAGCAACAGTAGGGGTTGGAAGAAAGTTATAAATACCAGTGTGGAGTTTTTTTAAACATGAATAGCGTTGAAAGTACAATATATTTGGGAATAGGTTGAATGTTTTGTTTTACGTCTTTGCGGCTGAGTGGCCAGGATTATTTAGTTAACCATCTTAACTATTTGATCCCGCGTCAGCGGAGACGTTAGATTAGGCACAAACTTCTTCTGGTCAGTGTTCAGGGTTCAAATCCCGGACAGACATACTGAGTGTTTCTTCCTAATTGGTTTACCATTCTTCCTATCTTTTGTTAATAGCGGATGCCACGAGGTTTTGTTGACTAGATATTCTCGGGCTTCGTATGGCAGTGGCGGATATGTAACTGTCTTCTGAGGTTGGGCCACGATTTAAGTCCAGTTACTTCCTCCCGATGATATGATGTTATGATGATGATATTGATGAATTTCCAGTGCTAGTAGAAGTAAAATGCCTTGTTTATTATGTAGCAAGCTGGAACCCACATTTTGGGAGCCATCATATGGGGAGAAGTAAGCTGTGTTCATTATGCTAAATTTTTGGGCCAACATTCTGGACCCTCCTCTAGTATTTAACTAGTATAACTATTTATGGTCATGGAGAATGATGTAATACTTGCCATTTATTGATTTATTGTATTGGCAGAGAGAATGCTCTTGCAGAAAAGAAACAGAACTTAAAAAACCCGATGGGGGATTCAAAAACCTTAGTTATTGCAGTAAGTGTTTCTCCTAGATTATTTGAATTGTTGTGATCAGCCGAGGTATTATTCAAAAGAACAGAATACTTTCAATACAACTAAATTAGCTGTGCTCACTTTGTTCCAATCCATGAAAACAAAACTATGAAAGCAACATTGTTAAACTAATCTAAAAACAAAACACGTGAATCGCTAAGGCCAGACATCGCCTCGACGCCAACGTGCATGCGCAGAACCTCTCAAGTCAGCCAACATGTTGTGTTGGGTGTTTATTATTGCCAATACTAATTGAACCAACACAACCCAACACAGAATATTGGCAATGACCGGCCCTTTCAACTCAAACTTATTGGCCAACATCGCCAACAAGCTGTGAATACGTTTATACTGTAGCACAACTTCTTGGGAACGTATTTTCTGACATGGGGTGTGTGTATAAAGACTAAGCCTAATTAACCAGGAAAAGAGGACCATTGGGTCAAATTTCCCTGCAGGAAAAATGCCTATGTTGCCTCCGGGAATCAAACGTGGGACCTCTAGGCAATAGCCAGAAATACTAATCACTAGACCAAGAAGTTGACTCCTCCTCTATTCAAACACTTCCTAGTCCCTAACCCTTTAGTGTAAATATTCATTTATCAGGGGAGCTGCTTCAGTGTCTACGTGGTCTAACGCGCTAATCTCATGTTGGACTAGACTGACGAAGACGGGTAGATTGGTGTTCGATCCCAGTCGGGTGCACTTTGAGTGTTTTTTCCAAAATGGTTTTACACTTTCCATCCATGTAAATGCGGGTGTATTTCCTTTAAAATAGGCCTTCTTAATCCTGACCTCATTTGCGTAATTAATACATAGGCGTATAACCTGAACAGGTAGTAAGATACGATGCTAAAAATCAAAAGCTATCAGGGGCAGGGGTGGAAGTGGGGGTAATGGGACTAGTTCACAAAAAATACCATTATAGGTTGCCTAAAATAAAGGTTTTTGATTTATGGATATGTTTGAAAGATTTGTTTCATCCACACATTTAATGCATGCTAAAATAAACTTGTTATAAATACATTTTATATTAAACCCAAAAACCAAACTCAGACCCAATTACATTATTATCATTCAACTAAAGGGAATAAATTCAATTTCTTTCTAATACGTTTTGGTTCGCCCCAGTGAGTTAAACTCAAGACCATCATGTCATAAATCAAACGCTCTACGAGCTGAGCTTATAGGCGTCAAAATGTTCGAAATGTATTCATGTGCGTATTTGTTCTGCGATAGCTAGATATTTATTCAGTTAAGGCTAGAGATATGTTTTAGACTAAGCTGTTTTTCAAACCACGTACTTACATAACTATATATTTGAAAAGTACACTTTGAATACAATATATTAAGCCTCCACCCAATTTGTTCATGGATTTGTTGTTTACATTTTAATTATAGCTAGAGTTTTATGAGACATCGAAATAAAAACTGTTAACTAATTATTATTATTATTATTTTACTACTATAAGGCTACATGGCTTACTCACCCACTGACATTAATGTTTACCCACTTCCAGATGAGATAGAATCTTGAAATTTGGCAAAATTGTAGATTCTAGCCTCTAACTGACGGGAAAATTCCAAAAAGCTAAAAAAAAATCTAATTTTTAACGCCTAAAAAAATTATAAGTGGTGGAGCAACTTAAAGTCAGTGCGGACCTTTCTTTGGAGGTCTCTTGTGTCTAAAAGGTTAAGACCTATCAGAAAACGGTTCTGGAATTACATTAGTTTACATCCACTTGTAAATAAAGCTCACTGGGGGCTTGAGGGCGTAGCCCCCAACGAGCAAAGTAGTAAAAATATAAAACCACACACACAGATCTTTGTGCTGCCTTAAAAAACTTAATTTGCTAAATATGTTTGTTATTAATACGCTAAACTCAAGGCTGTCATCAAATTAACCAAAGGAGAAAGAATGAAATTAAACAGGAGGGAGGGGGCAGTGTTCGTGTGTATATACTTTGGGAACAGCGATGTATAGAAATATTCCTCTTTGTGATCAGTCTTCTAAGCAAGACTATGGCCAAGCTCAATGACAGTGCATTCAACCAGAGTAGTGTAGAGATTTAATACTTGGCATTTAATTAATATAAAAATCCTATTATTAAATAATGCAAAAACAATAACATCTACCAACAAGCACATCCTATGATGTCATATTTTTCTTCCCTTGAAATGTAATTAATTTAGCTAATTGTTTAATCAAATTGAAAAAACATTATAACTACCGTTAACGTAATTTACATACAGATCTATATTTTATCAAATTTATCAATGCTCGTCTTGCTTTGATATTTTATTTTAGAAAATATTTATATTTTATTTCAAGAATACACGTTAAATAATACAGTTGGCGGAAAGGTTATCTGGTTTACTATACATTTTAAATAATTTACACTTAGTGTAAATTAATTCTAAATCCTTAAAATTGAAAACTCCAAAGATAAATAATTATAATTGTATATACATTATAATAGTGGTAGTAGTATTTATAGTATTAATAGTATTAATAGTGTTAGTATTGGTAGTAGTGGGGACAGTAAATTATTATATCAAAGATATCTATAAGCCAAACACAACAGATACATCCAAGATCAGTAATTTACCACTTAGCGAAATTGAACAGAGCTAACTTCTCAGTGATAAATTAGCGGCTTTGCCGGGGATCGAGCCATGAAGTCATGACCCTTAGATTAGTAGTCCGACACGCTACCACCTAAAATAAGGTGCAAATGTATCTAATTTCCTACTCACTAGTACCACCTTTATAAAATTACATTACCTCAAACCTTTTAGCATCAGTCTAAGAATGCGGTTTGTTTTTATACCAACTGACACATATTACACTGGCGGCTACGTTTAGCAGAAGGTCTTACTTCAGCTGCAAGGTTTGTAACACTGAGAGTCATGAAAGGGGAAAGTCATTTCAATGTTGGTTGCCCTGAATCAGCAGAGGCTGCGAATGTTTGTTTTGTTACACACGCAATGTCCTTAGAGTCCATTAGTGGTTGATCCTAAACATATCCAGTTAAAACACGACGACACTTCTGAATATTACTGTGCCAATTAGCTTTAGAGAACAAGTCCAATTTCTCAACAACACATTTCTGAAACACTACAAAAATATATTTCTCACCACTTAAAGGTGCACTTTAGAAGGTGAGCCAACACTTAATCAGATTAAAAAGTAAATCAAAGTTATCTTAAAAACATTACGAAGCCGTTTATACTGACCTAGTTTATAATGTAATGTTTAGATATATAATACATCCTTCACATTTTTATTAAAATACGATACTATCAATAGTAAAAATATAAACCCATCTCTTCACAATCTCTTTGAACTGAACTGTTTTAGTTGGTATTTTATCATATTTTAAACTAACAAAAATTGAAAAACAAAGTATCGGATTTTTCATTTAATGTATAACAATTTTTCAAAAAAACAAAATATTCATTTTTATCTCTTTGTAGTTTTATAGATTTATATTTCCTTACGTTAATAAAATGTAATCCCTATATGTTTCTTACAAGCTAGTAAAATAAGTTAAGAGGCATATATAAGCATTAATGAACCCGTGGCAAAAATTTGATGGTGGGCCCTTCCCTTCCCCTAAGAAAATAAAAGTTAAACAAACATCGACATTTAAAACTCCTTTCTTCTTTCTCTGACCTCTGCGAAACTGTCTATAATTTTCTCCAAGTCTAAACTACGGACAGTTCCTGCTCAATAAACAACACAGCTAATCCCTTAAGACTCTCCTGATTTATTGTACTTCTTAAATAGTTTTTAATAATTTTAAGTTTAGAGAACAACCTTTCAGATGTTGTCACTGTGACAGGTAATGTAAGAAATAAAATAAAAGCTGTTGAGACTTTGGGGAAACCGTATGATGAGGTATGATTTTCGATAGTCAGAAAATTAGCAAATTCTGTAACTGTAGAAAAATGAGAAAGGTCATCTCTAAAACAGCTAGCATGGCAAGAATTTCCTGCGTAAATATCTCGTGTATCTCATTTTGATATATGTTGACAAACTTTAGAGTTTCATAATAAAGCTCTTCATCAGCTAACTCTGTTAGAACACTTAGGATTCAAACAAGGAAAAATAGACGTAATTTCTCTTATTCCCTTAAAGCTAAAAGTTAATTGATTTATCGTTATGTCCAAAGAACGATAAAATAAATTCACTTGAAAAGCACTTTCTGCATCTACTAGCCTTTAATCTTGGCAAATATCATCAAAATGCTTCTTTATTTTTGCCAGATGGGATTTTTTAGACTCTAAGTCGAATAGACCAGCTCTGCGCAATCGATTTGGTTTCATTAATAAGAAAGTTAAAGTTAAAAACATCTTGCACTGAAACACCAACAGATAAATAAAATCATAGTTGAGATGTTAGTTAAATAAAATAAATATGTTAATAAAAGGTTTGAACAGAATAACTAGTTGATTTTGGTCATGTCACCAGGTGGGCTCCATTTTGGACGTGGGCCCATGGCATTTTGCCACCTACGCCATCCTATAGCTAAGCCAATGGATAAGATATGTTAAAAAACACCATAAATAAACCACTTCGATGGCCGCATGGTCTAAAGCACCACTCTCGCAATAGACTAGACTTCAGAAGAGTGGGACAGTTGGGTGTACTGAAGTTTTTTTTCCAAAATAGTTTCCCCACGCTACCTCCTCACAAATGCGGGTACATTTCCTATAGCTTGATCTTTCTAACACATTCATGTAGTTAGTACATAGGCAAACGCATTAGGACACACCCGAATGGGCAGTAAAACGCGGAGCTAACAAAACAAAACATTAAATGACTTAATTATATATATATATATATATATATATATATATATATATAA
>CABFVX010004777.1:11129-41884 GCA_902151425.1 Timema shepardi
TATATATATATATATATATATATATATATATATATATAACATATGAAACTGCTTTGTAGATTTCAGGTATCATTATTTTTAATACAAGCTTTAAATATATATATGCCTTTATATATTATTATTTTATTTTAGTATTTGTATATTGGATTTGCATAATTTTATTTTAAATAATAGTAATATATTCCCCTTTTTTTTTAAAAATAGGGATACATTTTATTAATTGGTTTACATAAATCACCATAAATTATTTAATTCATAAAAATGTGAACCTGGGCCCATTCCATCTGTGTCCAGGCAAGCGTCGTCCCGTATTTAGTATAACAGTGCACTTGAGGGATACTAAGTCCGACTATGAAACTAACCTTAAGATTGACTCTTACCCGGATTTAAACCAGAGTCTCTCGAGGGGGGTTGTAAAAATCTAGACCATGGCTGTAGGGTGTTTGGCTTATTTTACTCTTTTCTAACCTCACCTCTATCTTTTGTAAGTGGTAACACAGCTTGAAGCGGGCGTCCTAGAATGATACGATTTTCTGCTCTATTAAAAAAAATAGTAGTCAAATTGAGACCAGTGAAGCCATTTTACTTAAAAAATACAATAAAAGTGAAAAATAATTATTTAAAGATTAAAAATGGTTAGCCTACACATATATATATATATTTTCTCAACTAAATAATCATTTTAACAGAGTCAAAATAGATACTTTTAAGATAATTGAGGATTGTTTTAGTGGTTTAGAAGCTTCAGAACCGTCAATCCCATAAAAAATACTGAGGTGTGATGGCATTTCTCTTCAAGTAGGCGGTATCCTTAACGTAATTTATCACTGCATATTAAGAACAAGAGTAATTGCAAAGCTATACCAGCACCAGCGTTTTAGGCTGGCGAGCATAGCTAAGGCCAAGAAAGTCTGGACTAGAATTTTAATTATTTCCAGGTCGTCAATGCTAGAGAATTCCATATTCTCCCACTGCCTGATCAACATAATAATTACCGCTGTATTACAAGAATAATTAATATATAAATATACGATGTAAGATGTATTAATGAATAGCCTTTTTAATTATTGTCATCATGTGTAATAAATATCTGACACCTTAGATCAGTTAGTATTATGCCTGTCTACCAAGCTAAGGGTCCCGGGTTAGATTTCTAGCATGTCCGAAAAATTTACCATTGGTGAAATGTGAGTTTAACCTTTCACATTGATAAATTAACGGCCGGGGACTGGATATTGTGCCTGGCCTAGTCTTAGGTTAGATTATAAGGCATATGGCAAGCTTAGTAAGCCGGTAGTGGAAAATATATGTCTTGAATAAAAACTGGCGCAGGCCACAGGCTGGAAACAGTAATGGATGTATAAACAATTGAAATATCTTTTTATATACAAAATTAAGTTTAGTTGTCTTAATATTTTTATTTTGTTTGACAGTAAGAACACTGATTCAAATATCAGCCTAAATAAAATGCGTGATAGGCCTACAGGTTATTGTGGGCTAAGTAAGTAGGTTAGTAAAATAAAAATGAAATAGTTTATTTCCACGTCTCATATCTCGTTTGGTCCATACGCATATGTTTTAATTACTGTAAAGAGTTTAGGATGTGTAAGGTCATATTTATAGGAGGTGAACCCACATTTGTGTATATGAAGCGTGGAACACAACTCACCACAGTACACCCAACCGGGATTCGATCCCCAATATCCCCATAATCGGCAGTCCAGTCTATTACGGGTGTGACGCCTTAGACCATTCGACCACCGGAGTGAGTTGAGATTAGGCAGAGTTTATAGGATATACACCCACATTTTCGAGAAGGGAGAACTGCAAACTATATAAATTACTGTAAAACATTCATAGTATTGGAATTGTGTCTCCAATCTCGTCTCAGGCATACTAGTTAATATACATTTGTAATCAGGTACGAGCTTATAGGTTAGTGTTAATGTTTGAACCTTTTCTCTCCCCTCACCCGAACAAGATTTGTTCACGTCTACAAAACAAGCAATCCAAGAACCAACATGTGTTTACTTTGCTGTGTTCCTACGGCCTCATTCTGAGTCAAGCACAAAGAGATAACGAATATCCCAATTGAAGAGCGTGCTTTTTGTGATCAAATATTTATCCCACCTCTTTGGTAAGGGGGTGGGGGTCAAATCGGGATAATGTGGGTGTAGGAAATCTATTACACCGAGTCTCAATCCAATTTCACAAAACAATGGCTTCTGAGCTTTTAGATGAGATCGTCGGTAGACAATCCTTTGAAGTTGATGTGGCACTCCTGGATGATATAATAATAATAATAATAATAATAATAATAATAATAACGTTGGAAGTATTGAACATATATTAACACTGATAGGTATATCAATTGGAGTTTTCTAGTATTTACTACAAAAACATTAAAAAAATCACACTTAAATGATTAGGTATATCTTAAAACCCATTAACGTAATTCTATCGTTTCACCACTAATTTTTCTGCATTTTTCTAGACCATGAATTTTATTAAAAAACAAAATAATTTTACGCTCAACACCAAAGCTATAATTACTTGATTTAAGAGTGTGAATAAGGTAGCTCAAAATAAGTTCAGCTCTATTAGCCTGGAGAGAGGAATGGGAAAGTCTCTAAGAAATCCACTCGTAGATAACTCTATTACATCCTTACGGAATTTGAGCCCTAGCCTCTCCACAAATGACAATTAAGTGCATTGAGAGTTTAACTTGTAACGTCGTTCAACCACATTTGTGGGTTTTTAAGCTCAAATAAAAATAATAATTTAATTATAATATTTGTGTGTGACCTATTTTAAAATAATTTACTGATTTATACTGGTAGGAACGTTGGTCTTAGCAAGAGCATCTCCAAGTTATTTTTCATTGGCGTAGCTAATATTAAAAAAAAAGTGTAGACGGAAATAAATTAGATTGAAAGGAAACCTGAAATAAAGTCAGACGAGAAGACATTTTATGGTAAAATAATATTAAGCTCAATTTTCTTCTAAGTAAGATGATTTAAGACTAGAGGATACAATTCAGCAACAACTATGATATTAATTAAATCCCATTCCACTTTCTGAGAAAAGCACTTTTAGATATCGTCGCTTAGTAATCATTTCTAGGGAACTTATTTTCCAAGCAATTGAGATTGGAACGTATTCTATGTTTAACATTTGATATATTTGAAATACAATGCTTCAACTTTTATTCAAAACGGAGTGGGGGAGAAAATTTGCTTAGTATTGTTCTTTAGGTAATTGAAAGAAAGACAATACATACGATTATTTGTATTCTATAAATGAAGTCTAAATAATAATAATACATACATAAAAGCTCAACTTTTGCTAGTGCATAAAAATGTTAAATGTCTAGGTACATTAAAAAAAATATGCATGCCTTTCTGTCGTAAAATGAGTTTATATTATTCTTTGCATTCTAGCACGTACTGTACCTTAAATAAATATCGTTAAAAAAACATACATTTTGAACAGTTTTATTTAGTCAAAAGCAAATATCTTTTTATTTAGTCTAAAAATTTGATCTATATTCTACCTAAAAGCATGTTTATGTAAGTATCAGATATCCGAAATACCCCATTTCCAACTACAAATATTGTGAAATATTAACTGTAACACACCCCCACCCTAAGCTAAACACACCAAAGATATGTTAATTATTGTGCACTAAAAATAATGTAGTCCCAAATTTACAAAATAGTTTCTCTATAAACAAGAACATTAATGTAAATATTTTTATAAATCCGAGTAAATATTTTAAAAATCCACTTATTTTTTTTAGCATCACGTCTTACTACCCTTTTGGTTTATACGCCTATGCACTAATTATACTTGCGATTTAAGGGCTAGGAATAACCAATTTAGAGGAAGTGCATTTGCATTTCCGCGGAAGTAGAGTGGAAAACAATTTTTAGGAATAACCACCCTCAGTGATCGAACCCCGATCTCCCCGTCATCGGCAGTCTAGTCCAACATGAGAGTAGCACACTAGACCACGCGGTCACTGAGGGGGGTCTTAAACTAAATTAATAGAATGACACTAATATAATAATTTTAATTTCAATTTCCTTTGTATAATAATAACAATAATAATAATAATTTCCAATTCAATTTTCCTTTATTAAAATGCTGGCCAACAATCGTAGGACCTATATCAGTTCAGCACTGAAAGTACACAAGCACCATACAAATACATATTTACATGAGAACATAAGATACACAAAAATGGTTAAATAATGTTCTATAATGATTATTATTATCATTAATAATAATAATAAAAAATGCTATTTAGAGTTTTACTAGGGCCCAGATTTTGATGACGTGTCATCTTTTTTTATGGTACATCGCAAACAATGCACGTTGGTAGGCCTACATAAATTCTTTTCGTGAGCAACTAGTTTTGTAAACCTTTTTTATATGTCATTCTTTGATTATTTATTTGCCATTACATTTTTTAGCTCATTTTCAGGGATTTTTGAGTCATTTTTAGGCATTTGTGTTGAGTACATATATTTTTAAATACTATCAATCATATATAAATTGATACGCTCATTTCCGGTAGTGGATTTTTAACAAGTAAGCTCTTATTTTGTAAGGGGCAAGGATGTCGGGGAAAATAGTAGTTTCCGAAGAAAATAAGAATTTCACAGATATTTTTTAGCTTTTCATTCTTTGCTTTTATCACCATAGAAGCTACGATTTGTGTATGTATGATTGTGCATCGTTAAATAAAATATTTTTCTTTGTACTCAACACAAATGCCTAAAAATGACTCAAAAATCCCTGAAAATGAGCTAAAAAATGTAATGGCAAATAAATAATCAAAGAATGACATATAAAAAAGGTTTACAAAACTAGTTGCTCACGAAAAGAATTTATGTAGGCCTACCAACGTGCATTGTTTGCGATGTACCATAAAAAAAGATGACACGTCATTAAAATCTGGGCCCTAGTAAAACTCTAAATAGCATTTATTATTATTATTAATAATAATAATAATCATTATAGAACATTATTTAGTATATTTACATACTTACACAACTGGAGCAGTTCTTGCATGGTTCAGGCTAGGACCTTCCCCACCAACGATGAAGAAACAATTATTATTTAAAGATAACATTTTAAAATAATGCTGATTAAAGGTTAGACGAAAGTATTTTAACCGAATCTTCAGAAAATTCGAGGTAGAATTTTTAAAATACATAAACCCTGAGTTTTGAAACGCTTATTACTTTCGGCCTAGTGTTAACTTTATGTTAGTTTCAGAGCTTTGTTCCAACTTGAAAGTAATCATTTGGAATTAACAGACGCTTACGTTCAGTAGAAATATTCTTCTTACTTCTCAACTCTGCCTTTTTCTGACTTGACTTTTGCTCTATTATCATGAAGAGATGAAGCATTAATAATTAATGAGATAGAGAGAGAAAAATCACCAAGCTGCTAGTGTTTGTTTAACTAATAAGTAATAAGAAAAGATCGACCAAAACAAAATAAGTTGTGTCAACAGGTTGTCAACAAAGATTCGGCGTGGACCAGAGATGCAAATTTGTGAGTGATAGTAAAGAACAAACTTCGCCTGGGATCAAATTTCCGGCTTGGAGCCCCCAACCCCCTGGGGGTGGATGTAGTATATTAGCTGCCATTGAAGCGTTCTCTCTTTCTATTCTTAGAACGTTTATTCCACGTGATAATCACTTCTTAATCTATAATGAACTGTTTAAATGCAACAGACACTAAACTTTAGGGATTTTAATAAAGTTATTGAGATTGAATTGAAATATAAATATATATAAATGTAATATTGTAAACAAAATGTCTATTAGTATTTTTAGGAGTCTACAAAATTTTTATATGTTGAAGTAGAAAGTCAAATACCATTCACTTTAACTTCTTCAACCACAATAACCCTCGCACCATCGAAGTATTATCAAGGAAGCAGAAAACTTCGTTATATTATGAACAGATCAGAAATATAATATAAATATGACATATTTCAATACATATTAATTTTTATAACAGTATTTTTACATCGAATAGTGATTAAATAAAATTAAATTCAGATATGTCAGCACAAGATAATAATATAAGGTACTTATGTTTGTTTCTTTGAGTTTTTCTTTTTAAATATAAATGAACTTAATAGGTAATTTAAAACTAAAAGTAGTGTTCTGTTGACCACAAACAAAACCTTGGATTTGACTCTGGTTCGTATTCAAAAAGTTATTTGGCACCCCTCAGGATCCTTTTAGACGAGAGTGATTTTCCTGGAAAAGTTTTTCCCGTAGATATAAATAGGTTCAAAGGAAAACTTAACACAAGGAGGGAAAAAATCGTGCTTCAAATCTTATGTTTTTCTTAATGTAGCGACCAAGCCACCACTTTCCTAGTTTTTTAAGCATGTGCTTATGCTGTTTCCAACGCTTATATCTCTTATTCTTTCTCTTTCTTTTATCACCACGTCTTACGACCCATTCGGGTTGTACACTTATGTACTAAGAATCAAATAGTCAAAGCTATTATTTATACTTTTAGTGAGGATTACTCCATCTAGATCTCATATTCTGAAAATTGAAAAATTACACCTGGACACGGGAATCAAAACCGGGATCTTTGGCTCAGTGCTTCAATGCTCTAACCATTGAGCTATCCAGGAATCGTTCCGTGTACAGGGCCATTCTTCACTCATGGGACGATCCCTGGATAGCTCAGTGGGTAGAGCATTGGCGTACTAAGCCAAAGGTCCCGGGTTAAATTCCCGTGTCCAGGTGCCATTTTTCAATTTTCAGAAGATTTATGTACTGGTTACGCTAGTGATTTTAGGGACTAGGGAGTTTATATAATATAAAGTGTACCCGTATTTGCATGGAGGGAGAGTGGAAAACATTTTTTAACTCACCCTTAGTACACTTAGCAAGATTTGAACCTGGCTCTACCTGTAAATGGTAGTCCAGTCTACTCCAAGAGTCACGCGTTAGACCACGCGGCCACCGAAGCGGGTGTATATTTTATTAGAGCTTAAAATAATCGTAAGAAGTTGGTGTGAGATAAAAGGATTTTCTCTGAATTTTGTGATCAATTCCGGTCCTTGTACACAATCTATTAATCACAACGAACCGATAAAAGATAGTTTGTATGGAATCTAAGGAAGCGCGTGTTGAGGTCAAATTTTGTAGTTTACAAAGCAAAGTGCATATTTGACCAAAGAAAAATTAGATATCACTACAGCAGATTCATTATTTTGATTTTAAACATTTAGCAATTTTAATAGTTCTTGAAATTTAATCACGGAAAGCGCAAAATTTGACTAAAGCCTTTTATTTTTATTTGAAATATCTATTATCAAATTTCAATAAGCTCATCGTGGATGTTTAAAAACCTTTTATTTTTATTTGAAATATCTATTATCAAATTTCAAAAGCTCATCGTGGATGTTTAAAAACTGGTGATATAGTCATAATATACATAAAATCGAACTAAATGTAGGCCCATCTACTGGATACATATTTTTTTGCCAAATATATATATATATATATATACTAAAACCATCCCGACGTTAAATCGTGCACACATTCATCACACATTAAATCACCGTCTTAATCCTTTTTCCAATTTTTTTATATAATTTTAGTAAAAAAGGAATCATTCAGTGGCACTGATTTTATAAAGAAAACACAGTTTTTTTTTCAACATTTGTATGTCTGCGACTGTACGGAATTCTGTAGTAGTTAATTGTGTTTGAGTGTGTGTGTGTGTGTATGTGTATGTATAAAAGGGGGTAAAGGGGTAAAAAAGCGGTGTGGACAGGCCGATAGAGGACTGGTACTTTCTACAGCCCGACTTGTGTTTGTCGCTTGACGTTATCAGCTGTCAACGGCGTATTCGAACTCAATCCTTCAAGATGATATCGCCCTTGAACTCGAGACCGGTTCCTCACGTTTGGGGCTTGGCTAGAGTGCAGTCTGGGACTTGGCTAGAGTGCGTTCTGGGACTTGGCTAGAGTGCGGTCTGGGACTTGGCTAGGGTGCGGTCTGGGACTTGGCTAGAGTGCGGTCTGGGACTTGGCTAGAGTGCGGTCTGGGACTTGGCTAGAGTGCGGTCTGGGACTTGGCTAGAGTGCGGTCTGGGACTTGGCTAGGGTGAGGTCTGGGACTTGGCTAGAGTGCGGTCTGGGACTTGGCTAGAGTGCGGTCTGGGGCTTGGCTAGAGTGCGGTCTGGGACTTGGCTAGTGCCGGCAACAAAGTACTTGACTTAGATAAACTAGAAGTTTCAAGCAATGAGCATTGTGTGCAATTTTATTTATCAGCACCGAGTCTTACTATCCATTCGGGTTATACGCTAATATTCTAATCACCCTTATAATTTTAGGGCAAGGATGGTTATATCAATAGGAAGTGTAACCCCATTTGCGTGGAGGGAGAGTGGAAAACATTTTAGGATAAACCAACCGAGATTCGAACCTCAATCTCTCTGTCATCTACAGTCTAGTATACTGCAAGAGTAGCGCGTTAGACAATCCAGCCACCGAAGTGTAATGTTTTTAACTAACCAAGATTGAAAATACAATGTTTTAAATACGTGTCGGCAAAAAGGCAGACATTTGCGTCAACCCAACTTTAATAAAGCTTAAAACTATTGCTAGGAAAGAACAACAAATAGAAGAAACTTAATGTAAATTTTCATACAAAGGGCTTTTATAAAATACAAACAGTATTTTGCATTCAACATTGATAATACATCTGCAGATCACATGACTTGACGTGTGTGTAGGTTAATGTAGATGAATTAACAAATATAGAGTTTATAGGTAGATTTATATGAAAAATGGACCGCCGGATAACATTCTTAGGAATTAAATAGCAGATAAATTATTAATTAAGTAATTAATAAAGTCATTAAAATATTCAAAACACTTTGGTCATTTTTTTCAGCATCCCAAAGTATCTGAAAAAGATATATTTCAGCCTCCACGAGAGGGCTAAGATTATGGTGGTTTTAAGGTGTGGCACGGGCAAGAATACTGTAATAAATAATACTAATATGACCTTTTTATTCACCACTTATTACTGTTTCTCTTTTTTCACATATTCATTTATAGCAATTAGCCACGTCTTACATGTCCTACCCCTTCATCTTGACCCACACACTTTACCTTCATATATTTGTTTCGTCACTCGATCCACACTCATCCTATCATTATTCCCAAACCACAGTAAGACACTTCCTTCACATTGACCTATTGGATTCCCTTTCAAGCCACAATCCTTCAGAACCCATTCATTACTGACTTTGTCCATACGAGTTTTTCCACATACATTTCTTAGATATCTCATTCCAATCGTATTCACCTTGCTTTTGAGTTTCTCCTGACAAACCCATGCTTCACATCCGTAAAACAACGTTGTCATTGATTAACACACTTTCATATACTGCCATCTTTGCCTCTTTTTATACTACCTCATTCTTTGCAATAGTCCACATACACCCAACTACTCTCCAAGATGCATTTACTCGTCTGTAGATTTTACCATATATCCTTCCATTTTTACAGAACATTCTGCCCAGATACACAAAATCATTCGCGTGTTCTAACAGTTTTCCAATCTTGACAATCATTTCCTGATCGGTCCTTATAAAAAACCAATACCTTAGGTTTGGAGACATCTATACATGGATCCATTCCGCCTGTTGCCACATTCTAATTATTTAATGCACTCTGTTAGTCACTTTCCTTCTCTGCCATTAATACGCCATCATTTGCATATAACAGCACACTCACAATCACATTGTTCATTTGTACAGCAACCACGTCCTCACAAGTCTCCCTCATACATTTATCCATTAAAACATTAAGCAATCATGGAGACATAACACAACCTTGTCTAACACTCTGTTCAATTTAAAAACATTCGAAGCTCCATCCCCCCTAAGGTAGGCTTTACTCCATCATACGCCGCCTTAATTGCATTTACTATGCATGCATCTATAACACACTCTCTAAAACATTTCATGACACACTCCTTCCTATTCATCTAATCATACGCTTTCAAACATACTATTTAGACGTCATATGGCCATACCTCAAGGTCATAGCGTGATTTTGATTCTAGCTCTAAAATAAAGGGTAGTTAACTTACTAACGAATGCTTCTTTTGTTTGACATTTTTCGAAAATGGCAGTAATTATTTTGTTCAAATTGGATAGCTAATGAATGTTTTAACATTATAACTAGCTCTGTGTATTCTATTTTGGTAAGAAAATTTAGTAAAGAGTAATTTATTATTTTCTGAAGATTTAAAATTTATATTCAAGAATGTGTGGAAAATTCTACTGAATTATTTATTTTTCATTGTAACAAGCAACTTAAATAAATATTTTCGAATTATTCATACACCATAGAAAGTATCGTAGAAAGTCTCCAATAAAGTTAGCTTTAAAACTACGAGCATATTTTCCTCCAAATAGAAAAGTAAGCTTCCAACATCAACAAAAAATCTCTGACTTAAAAAAAGTGTAGTTGCAGCCTCTGTTGAAACGTAAGAATCGCCCATGTGTATAATTTATACAAGATAGAAAGAGAGGGAGAGAGAGGGATGGTATGAAAATCGATTGTGTGCCCTAACGTTGGTTTATTGGCAGAACATTGAATCAGTAGGACTACTCCCCTGTGGCCCGTCACGTGACTGGGATTCGTTAGATTGCAAGATGGGATTACCTCCCCTGATAAATCTGCTCCCCCCACCCCGTCTTACCATCAGGGATGCTGAACATTTATGGCGCCTTTCCAGTCTCCCACCCTCCCCCACGTCATCTAACGGAGGAAATGCCAGCTACCACGGACTAAGGTGCTGACTATAGGTCTTGCTGGTTTTATAAATTTGCCCATCATGATTTTTTTATGTAACTCTAACGTAGGTGGTATTGTTATAGTGAAATTTTCATAGGAAATACTTTATTTTACAGCTAAAAAATCTATGAGATCTACTTTTTTTTTACGTATGCGTAAATCAAGTCACGTGATCTGGAGTTGTCATTTAAGATACATATTATCAATACCTATAAAATATCAACGGTAAAAATAGTCGACAACAAGAATTTATATTTGTGTTTTCTAACAGACTCGTACCATAAACATTGAACTCTAGCAGCTGATATTGAAACCGAATATACCATGTGTCGTCTGATTTCTCATCGATATTTTAACAAGTATATTTCAGAGTCGGTTGTCAGTACCTGAGGATTCTATGCTATAAATCAGGGTCTGGCTTGATTCTTTTTCATTCGGGTATTCAACATACCTTTATACACACATAGAGTATGTCAGAACATGATTTACAAACTAATCTAGCCAATTAAAGTTGAATTTTTATGGGAAAGGCCGCTTATGTGACAGTTAAAAGTTTCAAAAACTACTTTCAATTATTATTAATACGTTGGGTCATGTGATATACAGATATAACCTTTGATGGAAAGTATCAATATATGTTAAATATTATTGTTAATAATAATATATTAAGATATGTATCAATGTTGGCCACAATTTTCTGAAAGGCTCTTCATATTAAAACTAGACTGTAGCTTTAAAATATAAATTGGAGCATGGTGTGAATAATCGCATGTTCTGGAAATAAGTCATTTGACAAAGTGACTTTTACTGGAACCAGCACTTGTGAACACGTGATTTGGAGGGGGGGGGGGTGACAGACTCATCCTTTCCTTTGTTGGGGCCGCTAAGGTTTGAATTCCGACTTGACCTGATTTATTCTAAACGATTTTCCCATTTTACTTTCACGTGTGTATATTTCCTCAAAATTATAGATTTCTCACACCTACCATATAATTTTAAATATTAAGGTGGATAATATCTAAGATATAACGTGATGTGAGTTTTTTTTCTCGAATATTTTTTTAGAACAGTTCCCAATTTAGATGTTTATGTGGAATTAAAATACCGCTCTTGATAGAACTGATTTCGATTCAAGGAAATGCCTCAATTTAATTGGATTATTGTTTGTTAACATCACATGGCATGTTTAATTTACTTCGTGAATTCCGTCAATTATATCCACACGTTGTGTTGATTGGGGCGGAGCATGAACCTCGCGTATTTTCTCTAATTTTACTCAGCGACTGCCAACATCGATTAATTATGTTTACTTAGTTTATAAAGCTATGTAGCACTGGAAAAAATTATTCTGGGATATTCATATATGTATAGTATAAATAATACGTAAAAGGAAACTACAATCTATGACAACCAATGATAGAACCATATTATTATTATTATTATTATTATTATTATTATTATTATTATTATTATCATAATTATAATGATTAGCACCACGTCTTACTAACCTTTCGGGTTTTACGCACTTACGCTAATGTGTAATGGTAGGGTGATTGTGAGACGAAATAGAGGATCTACAGTTGAAAATTGGAATACTGTATGAAGCTATTTGGATTGTGAAGCAAAGCCATCATTCAACTTCATAATCCATAATATCAAAAGGGAGTGAAATAAATATAGAGTAAAGAACATTAATCCCGGTGGGAGAAATGTATTCCTGTTCGGGGAAAAATTCTTCCCAGGTATGGGTATGCCACCTTCTACCCCATCCCTCTGTTTCTCTCACCAATGAATCTATATACAATGCAATGTAACCGGTTGTCTTAAAATATACTCATCCAAATAATTGTGTGTCGACTGTAGTTGACGAAATTTAAATATAGATAGTTATATGTCAGGTTCCTTAATTGAGAAATTTATTTTAATTGGGGACCTGGCGGTGTAGGGGTAAGATGTCGGACCTCTGTGCTGAGGGTCCGGGGCTCAGTCCTCGGTCCCGGCACAGATCTATCTGATTACCAAACCCTACCTTCACATCTGAAAAGACGTGTATTAGTCATTACTTGTGAATGTGTGGAATGCCAGGCCTCCACCGTGGTTCGAATCTTACGTTAAACTGTAGGTCCTCCATTTAATCTCACAATCACCCTACCATTACATATTAGCGTAAGTGCGTATAACCCGAATGGGTAGTAAGACGCGGTGCTAATAATAATAATAATTGAATTTATGCTCTTACTATTTGACAGCTATGAAATTTCATACTAATAATCATTTGACTTCTAAAACAAATACAGAGAGAGTCACGTTTCCCACACATACTAGTTGGACAGAAATTAAACCCAAATATATAGTTTTTAAAGATAAATATTTATGTTCGGGTACATACTGGTAGGACAAAATAATATACTCTTATATCAATCGGTGTTATTTTTATAAATAAATTTATCACCTAGTCCTAGCACCGGTTCAAGTAATACGCATGTCTACTAATTATTCTAATGAGCTATGTATAAGGAAGATTGAATTTAGAAGACGTGTACCTGCATCTGCGTGGAAAGAGAGTGGAAAGAGATTGGAAAACCATTTAGAACTAAGCAATCTTAGTATACCCGATCGGGATTTGAACCCCAATCTCTCTGTCCAGTTTATTGCGAAACTAGTTTTTTTTGCTTGTACAAGTTGCAAATGAATGCTTTTTTTACAAACACGAAGAGATTATAAAGGATACAAATAGATATAATTAGTCTTAGTACGCCTCAAGTGCGCTAATATATTAGATAGAGGACATCTATCTAGATAATAGAGGAGTGGACTAGTTTCATATGCGAAACTGGTCCAATCCATTCGCGCTTAGGTAAGTGTCGTCTTATATTTAGTACAGCGCCGCACTTGGGGCGTACTAAGTCTGACTATGAGAGTGGTCCCTTTTCTCCATTTACACACTGTCGAAAAGATCATCTTCCAACTAAAATATAACTTACTAAGGGCCGGTCTTATGACGCCTGGATACATATTAATCTGATAGATAAATATTTATATCTGGAGGATAAATTAAAATTGCGTCTTATGACTGCCAGATAGCATTTATCTGCCAGATAAGATATATTTATCAATCACATTTTTATCGAGAGATTTAGATAACTTGTATCTGGAAGTTAAAATGCTCGTTGCCATAGTGACGCGTTGTTTTTAATGAGGTTTCGCCTATCAGAATCTGTTTTAGGTTAAAATCTTGGCTCTCGTGTTTAGTAAGCACAAGCCAGGGCTTTAACTATATAAAGTTAGAAAATTTAATTCACACTTTTATATAAACTGCCAAGCTATTTGTAGAGTTGTATTTATATAAGAACAAATTATCAAAATGTGTATACAATAAATGAAATTTATTAAACGTTGTACCCAACTATTGTCCACATTTTGGCAGACACCGAAATTAGTACTTGCAAGACATCTTAGCTTCTGCGCCCACGTGATGCCATCTGTTTACTCGCGCTCGTTTAGCCGCCATTATTTAACAAATGTTCAGCGTTGTAGTCACTTTCCAGGTAGTAGCAGTAGAAGTAGGCTTATATGCATGGGTGGACCAGTAAAAACAGTACCAACCTTGCGTGTTCTGAATACAAATATATTTAACCTACAGATGGCTATCTGGCATATAAATTCAGTTCATAAGACGCATAACCCATTAAAGTGGCTGATAACTTTTATCTGGTAGATAACTTTAAGCTCCTAATAGCCATATTTATCCGGTGGTCATAAGACTGGCCCTAAGTTATTTGAACTATTGAAAACCCCTTCATTTACTCATGGTCTGTCATAACTTTTGCAAAAGACTAGACTGTCGACGACTGGGAGATCGGTGTTCAAATCCCGATCGGGTGTTTTGAGGGTCGTTTTACCTAAGTGGCTTTCCTCTATACCTCCATGAAAATGTCAGTACATTGACTGTAAATAAACCTTCCTCACCACTAACTCATTAGCGTAATTAGTAAACACGCGTACAACCCAAGCGAGCAGTAAGATGCGGAGCTAAAATCAACTCTTGGAAAGCTGTACTAACACGCAAGAGTAGTCACCTCAACTACTACACTAACTGGCACCGTGTTGTAGTGGTTAGTGCCCCTGGTTACGATTCTAAGGTTCTCGGGCTATATTTCCGGCTGGTATCTTGGGTATTTTTCCCGAAGTACCACAACGGTAATCAAGGTTTGGTTAGTTAGGCTTAAATTATGTTTAAGCGTTTTGACTGGTTCTACACCCTCATACTCACTCTCACCATCACCTACGCTCATCGGTACATGGGAAGAGCCTCCACGGAAAGGATGTACGATTAACACATTCGCGCAACGGTACCTTAGTATTGGTTAATCTTTCCACTACTTGGTTACAAATGATATAGCCCAGACGTGCAATATTATTATTAACTACTACATTTACAGTGTCAAATGGGGTATTAAATATGCTTTCTCCCCATTTGAAACTTTGTTTTACCCTGAAAGGCATCAAGATTATTTTTCACATTTCCCCTTATATGATTGGAGCACTGCCATGGAAATCTTGCTTCCTTTTAGGTTAAACCAATGTACAGTGCGTTTTGAAAATGTGCTTATTTACACCTTCTCTCTACAGTCACTTCATGTTTGTAAAACCCATAAGTTTACACAACGTGTTTGTGTATATATAACTAACTCCTATTTATTGAAGGCCCCCCCACCCCCAAAAATAATATTGTTTAACGGCAGGGACCCACAAAGGGGGAGTGAACTAAATGTACGGAGTGGATGTTTGTGCCAAACTTCAGCTTCCACGTGGATTCTTTGTCCTGCTAAATGTCATTGAACGCATGACCCGGAATTGGGCTTTAGACAGCGAATGTTACCTTCTTGTTTTTAGTGAGGTGGAAGGATAGCTATCAGGTCTACTACTATTATTATTATTATTTAAGGTGGAAGGATAGCTATCAGGTATGTTATTATTATTATTATTATTATTATTATTATTATTATTTAAGATGGAAGGATAGCTATCAGGTATGTTATTATTATTATTTAAGGTGGAAGGATGGCTATCAGGTATGTTATTACTATTATTTAAAATGGGAGTGTAGGGAATGTGAGAAAAGGTTTATTGTTTTTTTGCAAGTTTTATATCCAAATGTTTTTTGGTCAAAATAAATCAAATATAACTTCAGTACAAACAAAGAGTTTAATTTACTTTATATGGTGACCTCATTTTTTTTTTTTTACCATCCGTCAAGTGTATCCTGGAATTTTAAGGCAACTTTTTCTCTCAGTTTAAAAAGTTTTTCGTCTAATACCGCTATGCTCATGACAGATATTCAACAACTGTTGATATCATCATGTGAAGAAAATTAAATTCCAAGTTTGTACTCGATAACTTTTTTATTTATTTTGGACAAAAAAAAATTTGCTAAAGAAACTAAAAAAAACCTGGCCTATTCTCGCGTTTTCTAGATCTCCAACTTAATCTGTAATTTACAAACACATGTTGGATTGAACATTAGTTAGAAAAACATTTATTTTGGTCCAACTCTTTAGCTCAGTTGGTAGCGCGTTTGCTTCGGATTCGATACCCGATATGGCAGTTTTTTGTGTGACATTGAGGCAGTCATGAATCAATGTCTTTTGGACTTATTTTGTGTTGGTTCTAAAGTTATAATACTGATCAATTCTCATTGGAACAAAACTGACAGTTAATAAAGCTTCTAGTTCTACTTTCAAGTATTCATACGTGAAGTCAAGTGATCTACAGCTGTTGCTATTGATAGATATTCCCCCCAAAATAAAAAATAACACAAAACAATCCCATGGCATCAGCCCACGTTCGAGCTATGCTGACTTAGAGGCCGGCTTCTGTTGGCAAGGAGAGTTAGGATAATCTCAGTTCTCCAGGCCAGAGCCTCTAATTTTTCATGAAAATATAGTAAAATATTACCAATTTTGGTCACACGAAAAGTATTATATTTCCCCAAAGGTGTTCTTAAATTAAAATTGTAATATAGTTTGTAGGTCGTGTTCTAATAAAATTATCTGTTTCAGAAAGTGCATATTAAAAATTCTTATAAATAATAATATGAAAGGTCTGTAATGTTATGAATTCGTTGTCAAAAGTTAATAACCGTCTATCCCAAGACATTAGGAAGGCTGGGGTGTATAAGCCAGTAGCACATTTGGTTACTTTGAGGGAGAAGACATAAAAATATGTTAAAGCTATTATTTAACTACTAATTTATAATTGGAAAACTTAAATACATTTTTAATGTTTTAAGTGATATATTTTTTAATATCAACCTATAAACCTTGGCTATAAATCTATCCAATGAATTTAAAGAGATGACTGAATTCTATCCACTCGGAATAAACTCCATTCCCTTACTTTTCAAACAAACAAAGAGACGAAAATATTTAATTATATACATTATAATTATTGGAGTTATATACACAAAATATATTCAATTTTGTGGTTAGCCATAACTAGAAAAAAAAATTTCAATGACAAGTAGTAGTCTTACCTTTACAGACTATACTATCACCCTATATGACTGTAGTTGATCATAGTAGTGTATTCCATTTACAATGACAGGTAGTAGTCTCACCTTGGCAGGCCATACTATCGCCCTATATTACTAGTTGATCATAGTAGTACATTCCATTTACAATGATTCTCTCAGTAGACTAATACGCTGATTACGGGGAGATAAAAGTTTGAATCTCGGTCAGGTATACTGAGGGTAGTTTTCCAAAATAGTTTTAAACTCTCCCTCCACGAAAATGTGGGTATATTTCCTCTAAATATAACCTTCATAATCGCTAAAACCATTAGCGTAATTAGTACATAATCGTATAACTTGAACAGGTAGTAAGACGCGAGCTAAAAAAATACAATGAAAGATAGAAGTCTTACATAGACAGACTACACTATGACCCCATCTTTTAAACTTTACCATAGTGGAGCCAAAATTAATACACTTATTGTACACTACATATGTCAATGCTATATTATGTTCATGTTATCGTTGTATATTTATGATTGAAAACCAATTGTACTAAAGTTGTGAGTCAAGAAATCCAGTGAATAGGAAAAGAAATTACAATCAACTGTATGAGCTCTATGAACTCCAATAAATAGCTTAACTTCCTCTCTAAACATATAATTTACACATTTGATGAGATCAAGAAGTCATAAAAAACAAAATTTCCCTTTTATATTATTGATTCCAACTGAGTGTATTTCGTTCTCCATCCCTATTGAAACCTCTAGTCCTGAAGGCGTATATTGGTGTCTGGTTGTGACAATGTAGGTCACATCGCCCGACCAACAGCCCCCGGCATGTTGTCACTTATTTCGAAATGTCACCTTGTTGCTTTGCTCGGTATGAGGAAGACGTCAGCGCCATGCATTTATCGCGCCATGTGACAGTTGACAGTTGGCTTCACGTGACTTTGATTATTACCTGAGAGGGTGGTAGCACTGCTTTTGACGGATAAACGACTCACTGCTGGAGGAAATGTATGTAATAATTAAACTCATATTACTAGGATCGTATGACACAACCTAAACTGACTGAAAAATGAATTTCGTCCCATGGACCTCGTTTTATTTTTCATGTTTTTGGAATAATCTTTTTGCAGAAATAATTTGATGTTGACGTTGATGGTTTTGAATGAAGTAGGCTATATTTTAAGCGTCAGGAATTTAACCTGGGTAAAATGAAATATTTTCATGTAATACATTTTTATTTAATTTAAAAAAAACATAGTAGTATTATGACAGAGCTTGATAAATAATTGTTAGTGTAACATTACAAAACATTATGTTACAATAGGACCCACCCCCATGCTGATGTTAACGCATATCTCTCTCTAACTCATACTACCCGCTCCAATTATGCAGACACTTATAGGATCCCTACAGTAGTAATATTCTCTATTGTAGTTCACGTAGGTTGGTACGACATAAAAAAACAATTCTGAACAATGATATTCTCTATACATAATCAAATTCAACATAATAAAACTGTTCGTGTACTTACCGATTAAATCTTATGAAACTAGCAACCACCAAGACTGGCCTACACCTATCATCCTAAATTGACGAGTGGGCCGAGCGAGCTACGATGTTCTAACAAGATGTAGTCCACTCCGTCCTGTTCTACTAACACGTAATGGGCCGACCAATATTGGACACGACTAGAGATTGACTACTCACCTATTAACCTGCCCTCTGATGGTAGAAAGATAAACTACTTTCAAAACATCAGGTGATTGAAGAAATGGTTTGGAAGTCGGATGGAGCCTTGACAACAAAGGGTCTACGTTATCTTCCAAAGCCGCATTGACGTCATCGACCGTGTGTTCAGTTCTCCCGCCTTGATTCTATTGAGACGAAATCCACTATATATTGTGATGTGCGTGTATGCTGAAATGACTATTTGATTTCATCGCTTGACCAAGGAACATTGTCCTGGACCTAGAAAATGTCAGGATAAAACATTTATATAATATATCTTCATCATAATCGTAACTATGGCGATTTATTTATATAACTCTGATTTAACTTTAACTCTTAGAGTCAGCCATGTTAGATGTTGTAAATTTTCTATTATCTAAATCTATGAATTTTTACCTGATCGTTAAATTTGATTTGAGGCTCTATATTTTGTCTGTTGCCACTTGGGCGTTAGACTCTTTTCGGGTGTTAAATCTTTAGATAGCCACAATTGTTAATTGACTTGGAGTTGAACGAGTTAAATGTAAATTGTTTTGAAATTGTGGATAATAGTAATTATTTAGTAAAGATCAAGGTAACGTTTCTTATTTTGTTTGCATTTTGAAATATAGTTTAATGCAACGTAATTTTTTGATAATTTTGATTAATTATGAAATTAATTAACTTTAGTATATTTTCTAATATTTTTCTATGATTTGCTTCTAAATATGATATTTTAATTATCATTTACTAATAGGGTTATTGTTTTCATTTCCTAATATTGTGTCAGGATCTGATAGTCCCGGGGAAGTTTGAATAAAGTCTGTTAGCCAAACTCTCGCGTAATTTAAAGTCTCTTATAGAAAGTTAACATGTAATGTTAACGTTTTTTGAAGTATTTATTCTTTGGTATAAAAAAGACACTTTAGTAACATTTTGAAGGTGCCCTTTAGGCTCTTAATTAGTATTTATGTATTATTCTGATGGATATTAATATTTTTGATTTATTGTACTAAATTCATCTTTACTGGTTGTTCTGTCTCTTTAAGACTGACCCATTTGAATATTGGATATATTACATGTTTATAAATCTCTTAAATTATCTGCGCAATTTAAATATATGAAGTTATTATCTATTTTGTTTGGTTTTAAACATACCTCAGCTTGATTAATGAGACAATGTAAAGTTATATGCTCTAATGTTATTGTTTTGAATAAAGCGATAATATTGTTTCTTTTAAATATTGCTAATAATTTCCCTTGTCACTTGTTCCATAGCTTACTCGCACTTCCTTTTATCTTATTAATGGTCGTAAATAAAAGGTAACAGAGTGGGGTTGTAACATTAGGTTTGAATAATTAATCATGAAAAACTCCATGGCGTCGGCCCGAAAGAGAGATATACCTACCGACCAGCCACCGCACTTTTGCGAAGATAGTGCCAACGTTGCGGATAGAGGGTGTCATATTGTCAGCACAATGAACCCTCCGACCGTTAATCTCAGTTTAATTGACAATATCTGCTACTTGCTTATTCAAGTAACAAGGCAATTGTTCTCTCGAGTCTCTGCTGATACCATTCTAGGCTCACTTCTTAACATAAATATCTAGAAATAGTGACCGAACTCATGACCTCTGGATATGTAGCCAGGCACTCTGACTACTAGAGTTCAGAGGTGGCCTTCTTAACAAAATTTGAAATTATATTACTTTGTCGCCAGATAACAAATCAGATGAGCTAAATCGTATTTATATTCTCATTATGTTATTCAAAATTATATTAAACAGGCTCAATGACTTTGCATAATCAACACAACACGTTGGACAAGCTACGAAACTGAACAAAATCAGCTTTTAGCAGCACACACAACAAAATATGTCAAGGGGAACTATATCTCACCTTGATAGGGTGACAAGATCTATACACAATAATTGAGGAATTAAAATTTCTTGGAGAAATGTTTATGGTCCAAAACCATGAACACTGCATTCTTGAAGAGAACACCTGGAATCAAGCCAAGGTCCTCTTAATCTAAAGTTGATATTCTCAGCCTGCTATTTGCAGAGACAAGTAGCCATTGGACATCAGTGGGCCGTGAGCATTGCTACTAGGACGCTAGTCTCTTCTTGTCTGCTTTCCCGGTGAGTTGGGAACCTTGAGTCCCACGCATGTGTACTGAACTGCTCTTTCCTAAATTATTTTTCCCACATAAGTGTAGGTACATTTTATCCAAACAATATCTTCCTCGCCATTATTCCTTTAGTGTGAAAATGTGGATAGCCCTGACGGGAGGTAGTACGCATTGCACGTGTGTTTTGTTTTCGTACCACGTTTCCTTCTCGTCCAGATCCACACTAATTACACTAATAGAGTAAATATGGTAGAATATAATAAATGTACTCGCTCACACGTGGAGGGAAAATGTAAAACCATTTAGCTAAAAATCACTCTCAGAATACCCTGCAAAGACACAAACCCTAACCTCCTTTAACCATTAAAACAACCTAGACGACCCTGACGCTTTGTTCCGCGGTTCCACCTTAACGGTATTCACGTAAGGAAGCAAAAAATCGATATGCAGACATTAATTCATACGTCAAAACTAATCACGCCGTGCCCTTACAAGGTAGGCAAGAAACTGCATTCGGCTCAAAATAACAACTCCGTACTTGATCCATCCTCAATAACTTTCTCCAAAATAACATTATTAGTAAGAAATAACATGTTTAGGCCAAATGGTCTGTCGTCACTCTCATGTAAGACTGACCTACTGATGGAGGGGAGATTGGTGTTCGAATCCCAGTCGGGTCTACTGAGAATAGTTTTTACTAAATGGTTTCCTACTCTCCTTCTCAAATGCGAGGAGATTACCTTTAAAAATGCTTCCGTCTTCATCCCTACCCTATTAGAGTAATTAACATATATGCATTCAACCTGAACAGGTAGTTTGAAGTGGTGATAAAACAACATGTGTTCACCATCGTAGCTTGGCTTGTTTTTATCGAACCAGTGAAATGATAGCAATGTTTTATGTTGGAAATATCGGATGACTAACGTATAAGGCCATGTAGAAGTCGAGAACCTAGCTAGGAAGACGTCACGGGGTGGTAAACAAAGGACGAGGGAGGCAGGATCTCACATGCTCAGGTAGCCCTTGACGCTAATAACCCATCCTTGTTAACATTAAGAGGGAGCCAAATTGGTATAAAAGTTTGGAGAAGACATCAGCTCGACAGACTAAGATTACTAGTGGAGCTACCCACTTTTATGGCCGCATGGTCTAAGACGCTACTCTCTTAATAGACTATCGAGGTTCAAATCTAGGTCAGATGCACCTTCTTTATTCATAAAAACATTAGCGTAACAATAGGTAAGTGTATAAACTGAACGGGTAGTAAGATATGGTGGTTAAAAACCACTAAAAAACTATCGGAGTTGTTTAAAAATAGCAACTCACAAAACTATCCCAGTTAATATGTTTCAACTGTAGCATGTCAATTATGTAAAATTTACATCTACACCACAAGCATATATAAACGTACTAAATTATGATAATTATTATAGCGGAATCCCAAGAAGAGAATTAAAGTTGACATATTTAGGTATACTATGCTTCAACATCTACTTTCCATGACTGGATGGGCTCGGATACAGCCACCATGCTTCCGAGAAGAAAATACTACAAGTGTGTAAAATAACACTCACGAGACGAACCCTTATAAAAACAAAGATCATTAAAACTGATTTATTTAGTAATAATATCCTTCAAGACTTACTAGCCATAACAGGGATACAATCACCATGCTTTCAAGGAAATTACGAAGAGTTTGGCGGAGACACCAGCATGGTAAATTTCATAAGCATCCTCGCTGCATAACTCAATAGTTGAAATGGATGGGATCGGCTTGGAAACAAAGTCTCTAGCCTAGAGCGCTGCTGCCCTTGCGGCGTTACTGGGGACTTCTGTCTTTTACTTCCCCCCTCTCTTTCTTTTCCTTTCTCCCCTTGTTACCGCGTCTTCCATTTGCCTGTGTTTACGCTTTATTCTTTTTATTTCTGTTTGGTCAGAGAAATCGTATATAATAATAATTATTATTATTAGCACCACGTCTTACTACCCGTTCGGGTTATACGCACTTACGTTAATGTGTAATGGTAGGGTGATTGTGAGATGAAATGGAGGACCTACAGTTTAACGTGGAATCCGAACCACGGTGGAGGCCTGGCATTCCTCACATTCACAATATGTCTTGTCAGAGGTGGAGGGGTTTGGTAATCAGATACATCTGTGCCGGGATCGAGGATTGAACCCCGGCCGCCAGCACAGAAGTCTGACACCTTACACCTAGACCACCAAGCCACTTAGTATACAATGAATGCCACTCATATTCACTTTTTGTACTTCACCACATCGTATCGTTGAAGAGGGAATCGCTGCTTTATCATCTACAGATGTACCAGCTCACCACGAGGTTTGGATCGTGGGTCTCACCACGCCATCGAAGTAAATTCTCTTCGATTTTCTAAGTATCAAGGCGTTATTAATAAGTCCATCACACTTATGGGTCTATTCTAACAGATTAGATTTTGTTTTTATGTACTTCTGACTTAGTTGGTGTAGTCAAAGTACTCTAATGTATTCTCGAGTCTTTCAGACATCTTATATTAGTCCAAGTGACCAAGATCTCCCTATGTCCATATGACATAGCTTAAATATAGGAGCCTTGAGCTCCAGAGGTAATAAGGACCTAGTCTTAAAGGTTGCTCTTCTCCACAAGTACAGTACTTCCTTTTAGTCCTTATGACTAGTCTGTTTTCTCATGACGCCGTGGACCTCGTGTACAGTTGTTTAATATTTGTATGGCTAAAACGAGGTTGTCAGTCTCTTTTCTTGGACCCAGTTGGGTCAATGTGTTGAATCATTCTTATTGGCACGCTTCACGTGTGGTATTAGCTGGGGTGGGTAAAGCGTGGAGCTCCGCTAGTTTCCGTAATGGGGTCCACGCAGATAATACCTTTACGTTTAGCCCATTGTTGGCACCTATTGACAAAGTATAAAATGTTGGTGTGTACTAAAGTAAAGTTTTACCCCAGGGAATGGCTTATTGTATAGATGTACTATTGAGTGCTCTGGCAGTACCTATTGGGAAAAGGACCAGCCATAGTACTATTTGGTGTTGACACCTGGTTGCTAGCCATCTACCAATGTAATTAGCAAACCTTTATCATATTATTCATTATACAATGTATCTTCAGGACTTTCTTAAGTCCCAATCAAGCAAGCTAGTTAAAATTATATATATATACTGCCTTTAACCATGCTGCCTTGGACACTTATTTACCCGAGCAGCTGCAAGACAATCCTATAGTTTGGACTTGCTATATGTCAACACATCTTGCATTTAACTTAAAGTTTTCCAGTATCCACAATATGTTCACTTGTTTTCTGAACTTATATATTACACATTCAATTGTCAACCAGCATTAATCTTTTATAACTATTGTAATATTATATCTCATATATGTTTTTCTATAATAAAGCTATTTATTGTTAACTTAATTATTTGTCTTACGTAATGAATTATCCAGAACGACGAAGTCGTTACAATCGGCGAATTCGTTACACAACTTTGTTTTATAAACAGTATTATTTTGTACTACTGTACGTATAAAATTTTTAAAAACAAGCTTAAAATTAACTTTTAGTTAAATTATATGTGAAAATCAAGTTATTATGTATTAAGTGCACCGCACATCGGAATGCTGAGACCTGTGCAGACGTCCAGAAATCCCACGCTATCCAAGAAGTTTGTTAATTGGACAACAGACATTCAAAGATAATCAAAGACTTACCAAATTAGTTTTAGGATTCAGGAATGGCATTGCCATAAGAAATACTTCAGCAAAGGACATGTTTCGTCAAGCAGGTGGTGCCCAACTTTATTTAAATTTGTTTTGATTAAAAATTAATTTCAAACATATATTAAGAACTGACATGTGAGGTTGAAATATTTCATTTAGGTCTTTGTAGTAATAGCATACTATCAAGATTAAAAATATTACAATGAAATACAATTCTCAGCAGTTTCTTTAAATTGAACTATTAATATTACGTTTTATAGTGTTTTACTAGTAAGTATTAATAATCCAAACAATTATGCTAAACCATTCATCCTTGTTTTAGTTTAACTAGCAGAATTACCTGACATTGCCCGGGTTTATAGCGTGGTTACCTTGGCAAACATTTTACTTTGCTTTAAACAAACGAATTTTTTTTTATTGCTTCTAGCCTTAATTTTTTTAAATCAAAATTGTGTAGTTCCATATTTGAGGTGCACACGTTCGTGCACATGGGCTACTGATTTTAAAATTTCAGACCTTTGCGTGTGGTAGATATTGTGCAATTCTCATGACAGAAAGAAAATATCTTTATCGTATTAATATAGATAATATACTCTAAATCAATTCATATTGAAAATGGAAGGTTGTAATTGAAACGATCCAACCGGATTAGTCGAATCTCTCACACAACCCTTTGGATTCACTCCTTCAATGATGAGAAAAGCATGATTGTGATCATAAAATAATCTTAAAGAGTTAAATGGTGGCCTCTAGACCCTCAGGTACCGGGAACCATTTGAGTGTCCAGATCCTAGTTAATCTGATACCTTAGCTCAGTCGGTAGCGCGTCTGTTTTCTGAGCTAAGGGTCACGGCCTTGATTCCCGGCATGGCCGAAAAACTTATCATTAGTGACATGTGAGTATACTCTTTCACAATGATGAATTAATGTCTGGGGACTGGATGTTGGGCCTGTCCTAGTCTTACTTTAGATTATAAAGTATATAAAGCTACGACAGACCTAGCAAGCCGGTATTTGAAAATATATTACTTGAATAAGAAACTGACCCAGTCCAGAGGCTGGAAACAGTAATGGTTGTAAAGTGAGATACCAATTTGAGAGATTGCTTATCTTCAGTAAATGGGCTTCATTTAAAGATGTTTAACAATTCGAATAAACTATTCTGGAATTTTAAATGTTAAAACAATTAAAAACCTTATTCAAAATGGTATGTGCTATTATTCAATAAATGATGTTTCTCCAGCGTTTTATATAAAAAAACTATTCAACCTATCAAAATAATCTATAACTAAACACTACTTTATAATATCATAATTATAAGATGACAAATTATAGTGCAACTAGCTTTAAGCCTGTCTATGATATTAACCAACATAACAAACCCTAAAATTCCATTAATAAGCGCATGTAAGTTTAATCTTAGTTTGTAAAAAGTATATATCTGTCAGTAATTACTTAAGGATGGATTAAATGAGAGTGAATTAATTAATTTTATTTTTATTAAATAAAACATATTCGAAAATTGAATCTGCGGCTCCGTTAGGTTCTGTCCCATGATCTATACTATAAGTGTACAAAGTTTCAGCGTTCTAGGTGTTCTAGGGGCTTCTGAAGGGTGTGGAAAGACACACACACACAAACACACACACACACAAACACACACAAATACACACCCACAAACACATACAAACAAACACATACACATTAGGAAATTATATTGTGTAGATAGATGGGACTTATTTCCATTAATTGTTTATAATTTAATTCGTTAAAAAATTAGGATATATGATCTCGCGACATTGTTAATTATTAAATAGAAATTTTGAGAATCAAATTTTGACTATTTCACAATGGAAAATAAACGTAAGCAAATTCCTAGATGGCTACTACAGCAGAGGTGTTATCTGGTATCAATTTAATAGCTTTTTGAACAGTATAAAGAGGCTGAAATTCTGATTGAAGGAGGTAGGCGAGAATAAAGCTAAAAATAGAGACTACGGGCAAAAGAGGATATAGGAGGCAATGGTGGAACGTGAACCTATGCACAAAATAAGACAAGGGCCACCGACTAAAGGGAAATCATGGTAAATAGGTAAAATGGGAAAATGGTGGAAACTTAATAGAGATGGAAATGTCTTTGTTACATACATATATACAGTAGAAAAATGTATTAAAAGATAAGACAAGGAAAAATACACATACAAAGATACGTATTTCTAGAAGCCTGGTTAAGGTGGCATGGAAGTCTAGCCGAGAAAAGGTCGGTGTTTATGTACTTTCTCATAGAAAACTTTTTTCGGCGAAATAATTAAATATTGCTCCAGTATATATAGTAATCTCAAAAGCTCTTGAATCTGTCATGGGTATAATTCAATTTGATGATAACATTTTCTATACATTTAAAAAGTTTATCGTCAAATTATAATATTAATATGACATATATTCCAGAACTGTTTAGATAACTATGTGTATAAAATTCAACTAGATGTTTCTACTGAAAAAATATTCTATTCAGTAAACTCTAAATATATATATATAAATATATTCAGTACACTCTTTATCTCTCTCTCTCTCTCTCTCTAAATACATATTTATTTATTTATTTTATCTAAATATTAATGAAATGCACTGATAACTACGAAATTTTAATTGTATTATCGGTATTTACATATTTTGTCATTGTGATTGTTGCAAAAAATATGATTTAAAGTATATATGAGTAATAGAGGTGTTACGGTTCTTATTTACTGCTCTTATTTCTAAACTACAACATTACAAAGAATGATTACTTATTAATACGTCTATTAAATACACAAGTCTTGAGTCCGTCACACACAGTCCATTACAATGTGAAAACACGGACGCTAGTGTTGACACTCTCAGCCCCGTTGCTCGACTGTCTCTTATCACACCTGTCCGGCTTAGCCCTACACTCGGCCCGTTGGAATGTCCCCCACCCCCTTGCTATGAGGGGTGGACCAAGCCTGGTGATTGTTCGGGGCTGGATCGAGCATGGTCTCGCTCGCTACAGAAGCTTCAATAAACTATATTATACATTTTGTTTAACCGTGATTCCAATATGTCCTATATTTGTACCAACACAAAAATAACGTTTCATAGCATAAATTAGATGTAGTGAAGCCAATATTTGCAAAATATTACTGTATCCATCCCAGCACTGCCAATATTAATACGATCTGTAAGAATCTAAAGTTTCAGAGCACGTGGTACTCGGCAATATTTATCATTATTTAGGGATATTTGACGTCCACGTTTTGACTCGACAGATTATATCAGTACACAACGTTCAAACTTAATTCTAGAACAGTCTCCCAGTCTCACGGTGGAGGGTGAAAGCCCAATTAAATCCATTGGTTCTTGGTTCGGTAAGCGACTGCGTTAATGTTTCAGAGCCACGTAACAGTAAGCTTAGTTAAAACTGTTTGGAACAGTTGTAATTTTTTTAAAAAGTTGCTTCGACTATTACAAAGAGCTATCATATTTTCCATTTGTTTCTGACTAATTCTAATAAGGTTTTTATCTGTCTAAATCTTACAATTGACTCATCACCATCAACTGTTTCCAGCGTGTGGCTGGGTCAGTTTAGTAAAATGCCTCCATCTTCTTCTATCCTTCCACCATTATTCTTCCTTTAGTTGCTTCCTTTCTTATCCTCTCACTTGCAAACTTTCTGTTATCTGCTCCTCCTAATTCTTTATTGGCCTCTTGGTCTTTTTCCTACATACTTCATTTCCAACATTCTCTTTGGCATTCTCTCCTTTTACATCCTAAACACAATTGACTAAAATAATATTATTTATTTTAACTATTTGACAAGTATTCACTGATGGAATAAGGTATCGTTTTCTGGTCTTAATTTAAATCTAGGATAAACACACCTACCAGTCTCAAGATCATTAATTTATCACTTAGAGAAAGATACCAAGGTAGATTTGTAGAAGTAAGGATTGAAGATTAGGTATATTTAATGAGAGTAAATATTATATGAAATTGTTTAGAAATATCACACACCAATTAGGATAATATAATGTAAACATAATTGTTATAATACCATAAAGCCACATGGTTTACTCACTCACTGACATTAATGTTCACCCCCTTCCAGATGAGCTCGAAACTTGAAATTTGGCACACATATATTCTAGCCTGTAGCCTAGAGGAAAATTCCAAAAAGTTAAATTTTTTAATTTTTAGCCCCTGAAAAAACCCTCAAAATATCGGAGCAACTTTAAAGCCGGGGCGGACCTTTCTTTGGAGGTCTGTTGTGGCTAAACGGTGAGGCCTATCAAAAAACGGCTCTGGAATTACATTAGTTTACATCCTCATTGGGAGTCTGTGAGTGGAGCCCCCAACGAGCAAAGTGAGTTGTATTATAATTTTATATTTTGTAAGTGAATTAATATTAATCGGAATTAATAATGATTTATTTTAACACTTTTATCTTAGAGCAATAACAATATTTGGGAGCCGTGTTTTTAAAACCATGGTCTTTTTTTATAAGGGCTATAGTTTTACAAACAAAATGTGTTGCTCCAACTAACAAAAGTTATTGGAAATATGTTTGAAAAATGACTCCTGATACAGAAGTCTTAGTTAGAGAAATATATCCACGACTCGTCCCTTGCTCAGGATCACCCTATTCATAATGAACGTGTGGGAGACATAGAGCTATCAAGAATGCACCAGCCATCGGCGACTCAAGGTGGCCATTTATACTGCCGCTTACAAAAAAATTGAATTGTGCATTGATAGCGATAAGTCTAAGTGTCCCTGATTGGAATAGCGATATGCCTATGTGTCCCTGATTGGAATAGCGATACGTCTATGTGTCCCTGATTGGATTCCCATATATATATATATATATATATATATTTAAAATGCATTTAAATTAACTTGTTCCAGACGTTATAAATAATAATTTCCATCAATCCTGATTTAAGAATAGTTTGGCATGTTCTATAAATTTACGTTCTAATTTTCATAGAAAGGTCCTTATTTAATGAATGGAAAACAAGTTAAATAATGTAATAATGAGCTGTACATTTTGATATATATGTATATAATCAATACTTCTTTTTGTTAGCTACCCGTTCGGTTAATACGCTAGTCCAGTTGTGCTATATAGCGTTATATTAGTTTGGAGGAGGGAGCGGGGGGGAGGGGGGAGGGTTTGCTTGATTCACTATCTATACTAATAGATCCAACAAACCAAGCAACTATAGTAAATTATTCATTATCGAGTGGGAAAGTATAAGAGACAGTAAAGGAAAACACTAATATAACAATACATTAATTTATTCAAATTATTACACCCTCAGCCAATCCTATAGACAAGGCCCCTAAAACTTAGGATAGAGAGGATGCAACAATACAAGGAAAATAACAACTGTGAATAGAAAAAAGTTTATAACAAAATATTCTTTTATTGCCAAAAGTATTAAATAAACACGGAAAGGACGGCCTTAATTTAAAACATTCTATAGCTACTATTCTGAAAGAAAACATTGATATATTTGCGTCGGACTTAAGGTCCTTCAAACATAACGTTGTGACTGGTTACTCATAACCAAAAACAAGACGTAAGGTCTTTCAAAGAGTAAATTAACAACAAGTTTTACCTATGTTCCCATGACATACCGAACTCAACTAACCTTCACGTTAATTCAAAATATTACAAATTTACATTAAAGTTAAATCAACTTGATCCCAACATAAGGTTATCTAAGTAAACATAAAAATTACTAAGTCTAACGCAATTAGCATTTACGTTAACTATA
>CABFVX010004777.1:43198-60025 GCA_902151425.1 Timema shepardi
TCGTTGAGCACGTTCTCCGAGATGTAGTTGCCCAACTCTTGTTTATTGGTGCGTTTGACTCGCCAGCGACGTAGCCAGGGGATCTGGACGAAGGTACGTTTTGAACAGTTATTTAACTACACTGTTTATAATGGATTTTTCTGAATGCTGGCTTTGAGTAATTGTTGGGGCAAGATAGGGCTATAATAGAGAAGAATACTATTATAGGTTTCTAGGGGTTATTTCTGGGGGTGGATAGTATGTATCTTGGCAATTTTATTAGTGATATTAGGTTAGGTGGGGAGTAAATGTGCAATACGAAGCATTGTATTGTTACAAAATGATTGCGAACAATTTTTTTGTTAGAAAAATTATTTAGAACCACGTGTTATTATTAACCGTTCGAGCTATACGCTTAAGTACTAAATACGCTAGTGGGTTAGGAATTGAGAAGGTTGAATATAGATGAAGTGAACTCACATTTGCGTGGAGGGAGTGTGGAATACCATTAAGGCAAAACCATTCCCAGTTCACCCGAGCGAGATTTGAACCTCGATCTTCCAGTCATTGGCAGTCAAACTCAACTCTAAACTAGCGCGTTAGCTAACTACGCCACTCAGGTGGGTTATTATTAAAATAAATCTATATTTGATTTCTAAGAATTACAAACAATAGATAGTGGTTAACAAAATTCTTCTAAAATATACGGTTTTTATAATCTTATTAATTAATAAAAGTTCTCGTATTAAGATTAAAGAAGGGTGTTTTAAGTTTAATTAGATATATATTTTATTGACAGCACTAAACATATTTATTTATTCGAGGCCTATTATAAGTTTGTTTAATTCAAATTCTAATCTACCTGTTGGATATTTATTAAAAGCCATTAATCATATTTTAAATTATTAAAATAGAAATAGGCTAACCATTTCCAAAAATTCCATCACAAAATTAATTTGTATGAAACATAAAATAAGTGGGCTTTGGTATTTTAAGTGGAATATTTTAATAAAATATTGTTTTTTTATGGAATTGGATAAGGTTAAAACAACCGTGGTACGCGTGTGTGTACTCACCCGTCCTGAAGTTGACGACGATGTCAATGAGGAAGATGGTGTCTGAGAGGCAGTTGAAGGCGATCCACCGAGTACTGAGGTCGTCGTTGAAGAAAGATATGGCCACTGGTAAGATGATGAGGTTCGCTACAAGAAGTAGTAACATGCACAGGTCCCAGTAGAACCTGGAACACAGGACCTTCACGTTGAAGATAGTCTTAACTAACACTGTATAATGGTGAGTTGTAATAGATTGACCTAACAGAATGTTATGAAGAGGGTACTTAGTCTCAGAGACTTAATCTCCCTATTCTAAGGTAACATTACCAGGAAGAGTCAGGCCCGTATGCAAGGACGATGCTGAGCACGGCCAGAGTACAGGCTGAGCACTAGCAGAGCATGAGGCCTGTCATGAATACAGCTGTCTCGATCGTCTATGCGCGCAGCGCCATGTTGTGGAAATATCCTCTGAGCACGGGCAGAGTATAGTCTGATCCATCCCGGGACCAGACTTTGGCGAGACTCAAGATTTTGCGTCATAGATCGTACTAGCACGAGGCTCATACTCTGCCTGTACTCTGGCTGTGCTCAGTATCGTCCTTGCATACGGGCCTGAAGGTGTCAACATCAATTATAATACAGTTAAACTAATGTTCTAAGAGCTAAATATAAATAGCATTAAATGTTAAAGGACTGCCGCTGTATTCACCCTTAGAAAAGGATGGGAAACTAGATATCTTATAAAATATCATATCAGTGCAATCGGTAAGGGTTTACTCTTGCTCTTCTGAGTCAGAGGCAGTCGTTCATGCAGGAGGTGACGTCAAGTACATACTAGATAAAAATCGCGGGTACATTTTAACACATAGTTCTTTTTTATAATGCTAGAAGCTAACAAATAATATAATGGAAAAATATTTCAGATAATTCTTGTAATATTATGTACAAATTGGCTACCTCAAGCCCAAGTTTGAGTTTTAGTATTGAAACTACACATATATTTTTATTTTTAATAAAATTCAATTTTTGGTAAAGTTATACAATTTGTTTTAATTTAGCAAAAAAATCATAGATATATAATGTAATATAATAATAATATAGGCAATATAATTTGATTCATATCTGAAAATATTGGTAATAATAATTACAATTTATGATATCTTATAAATACAAATGTGATACAATCATTGAAATTATAACAAACATATAAAAAGTTTAATACATATTAAAAATTGTGGACTTTTGAGTAACATTGCATTAAAACAACGATATGAAGGGATTATGTAATCATGCATATTTTACGTGCCTTGTATTATATTGAGAATTAAACAGAATTAGTTGTGAAAATTTTGAAAAAATATAGAATGAAAAAAATATATGTAAAAATGGAATTCCTTCTTTATCTGTAATTCCCTGTTCCTTGGATACTGAGAGGTTGAAGGAAAGGGAACATACAGTTCTGAGAGACTTACTTATTTCTTACTCTATGGCATTAAAGAATCATTGCGTTTAACTTTAAGGCCCCAAGCTTACAATGTCATGTTATTCCATTCGTTAGGGCTTAATATAAGGTCAAATGATAACGATCACTACTTTGGATTTGCCAATATTTGGTTATCGCTACTGTCCACGTAAAAGTGCTCGTAAGCTAACGCGGGGTCTACCTTCTGTTTAGCAAACATAACGTCCATATTAACAACGTTAATTACTCCACCATATTGGTTTCAAGGCGATTGTTAATATTAAATTGAGGTTGCATTTATTTATCTTATGACCTGGGTGATTTATTGTATGATTATGACGACTTAAAAGATGAGTTCTAAGTAACCCAAGATTTATAAGACCAAAGAGATTCTTAGAACAAAAGAATTTCCTGGAACTTTATAACGAAGAAGACTTTTTTTTACGTTTTTGTCTAGACAAAAATAAAGTGATAGAAATTATTGAAGTGGTTGAACACCAATAAGAATTGTTTATTTTCAATCGTTTGTTTGTATTTATCTATTAATTCATTTCAATCAGAAACATTTACTATTCTTTGTTAAAATTGAAACTTCGATCGCGTTTATGATTTTCAATAGACATTTTAGCAGAAAAATAAATACGATAAAAGATAGCAGATAACCTTAGACAGACGTGATAAATTGTACATGATTTGATTGATTTTTATAGCAGTTCCATAAACGTTGTAATGACTCTCTTATATTCTCTATGGTCAAATTAAGCCAATAAAAAGCTTTGAAATAAATCTAGTACTCCGAAAAAGTAGACGATAATAAATTATGGAAGGCACCTTTTCGTAATTTGACGAGCACATAAAAATAGTATTGTAACACACAAAGCTAAGTTTAACTGACGATTAGACTTTGCGAACAGTTAAATTACGTGAGCATTGACAAGACATTGTAAAATTGGCCCTAAGTATTATCTCTACAACTAAGGCTCACCAAATTGTAGTCTATTAATATATTTCCCATTATATAAGAAAATTTTGGTTTTAGAAAGATACATTTCAAATAAATGTTTTCTATTTTTTATAGTACTACGATTTTGCACTGATAAGTTATTTAGTATCTCAAATAGTTGCGTAGATATGGAAATTTCCGTTTCCATAAAGTACCCTAAAATTCATTTTCATGGGAAAATAAAAATAACCATTTTGTTTATAGTCTTAATCAACACCTAGATACGAGTTTTAATCAAAATCGTTAGAGCCGATTTTGAGAAAATAGATATTTTTTCTTTTCGATTTTTATTAAAGTACTCTTAATTTTAGGATTAAACAGACACAAAGACAGACGGCGTTGCAAATACCACTTTTTAGGGTTTGGGGGGTCATGAGACATCAACATCCATCAACATTTCGTTTTTTTTTTACAGTCGCAAAACTTGACCTTTAGTGTTCGAAGAGTTAAAAATATATATATATATATATATATATATAAATATATATTTGCGTATAGCTTGAAAGGTATTGGTTTTTTTAAAATATGTTTAAAAAATCTTTATATTATAAATAGACTTACAATTTTGAGTTATAAGTAATTTAATATCTCAAAGAGTTCCAGAGATATGATAAAAAATTATAATTTACGCATCAGACCGGAGCTCATAAAGTCATTTTGCCGAAATATTGAGAGTAGCAATTTTGTTTGGAGTATATATAAATGTTTAGAAATGGAATTTAATAACATTTTTGAGAATATCGATCTTTTCTCGTTTCAAGCTTCATCAAACTACCCTAAATTTTAGGGTTAGATACCCAATTCAAAAAACACCTTGGGGCAGCCCTATGAAAACCCTATGTACCAAGTTTTAGCCTGATCGGTAAAATAGTTTAGGTTTTATCTAGTCTGAGGTACAAATAGACAGAAATAATGAAATTCAAAAACAATTTTTTTGGAATCGGAGGTCATGTAACGTCAACATTCATCAAAATCTCGAGTTCAATTTTTATTTTTGGAAATCACAATAATTCCTCTACATGTAAGATAGTGAGAAGCAAAATATTAGATTCAAAATATGTTGTGTCATCTAAATCAGTGGTTACCATAATCTATAGAACAATGACTCAATTTTTTGAACAAAAAACGTTCTCGACCCACTTATCTTTAAGAACAAGAGGGGATAATTTTTAATAATTCTTACTACTTTTTTTTAAAACTTATCAGTGACTATAATCTTTATAAAATTATTTCTTTCTCATAATGATACGTGTGTGAAGGTCACGCTTGATTCCAGTTTGTATTGATGACGTCATCGATTTCCACGCCAGAGGCACGAAAATAAAACCAGATTCTCGTATCCATATAATAAGGTGGGGCTTTGGGGAAGGCGAGACAAGGTAAACGTTTTTGCAATTTCTTAGCAACACATCTTTTAGGATAAAATAAATAAAATATTGCTTCAGTTCAAACTTAGAGTTTACTTTTCTTCACATGATAATATCAACAAATCTTGAATATCTGTCAAGGGTGTCCTGGAATTTAATGGCAACTTTTTCTATTAATTTAAAATGTTTCTCATCTAATGTCTCTGTGTTCATGACAGATATTCAACAAAGTGAAGAAAATTTAACTTTATGTTTCGACTGGAGCAATATTTTATTTATAAAAAGAAAATGTTTTAACACAAAAACTGCCGAAACACTGCCCTCTTATCACGTTATCAAGATCCCCATTATTTATAACCTTTTTAGACTTTTATATTTTATCTTTAACTTTTTTTTTAGATTTTCTATTTTCAACTAACTATAAAATTTCAGGGGTGACCTGGTGGTCTAGGGGTAAGGTGTCAGACTTCTATGCTGGCGGCCGGGGTTCAATCCTCGGTCCCGGCAAAGATTTATCTGATTACCAAACCCTTCCTTCACCTCTGACAAGGCCTCTTGTGAATGTGAGGAATGCCAGGTCTCCACCGTGGTTCGGATTCCACGTTAAACTGTAGGTCCTTCATTTCATCTCACATTCACCCTACCATTTCACATTAGCGTAAGTGCGTATAACCCGAACGGGTAGTAAGACGCGGTGCTAATAATAATAATAATAATAATAATAATAATAATAATAATAATAATAATAATATAAAATTTCAAATTCCTTAACAACATTTCGTGAGCCACAGATTGGGAGACACTTACTCCAAAGATATTGTATTGCTCTGTGGTGGCTTAGCGACTGACCTCCCAGTGAGATGTGGGACTAGTCCCGGTAGAGGGAGAAGTTAAGTGCATTTTGCCGGTTATATAAAACCAGCACGGTGCTCTCGAGTTGTTGGTAGACCCCGTTCCTCACTGCTTTCCCGTTAAACTAGAAGATTTTTGGATTCGTGAATGTTTTTATTTTCAAAATATTGAGGAAAAGGGGATGCAATGAGAGAGAAAGGTACGTGAGAGATATAAATATTTAAGAGCGGTGAGGGCGGCGAAAATTCCTTGCTGTCATTCATAATTCAACAACCTCTTGTGCTGGGGGTGTAATTAGACTACTTCTCTACTGCAGGGGTAGACAAGGTTGCCGGCATCCCAGGCGAAATGGAGGGTGTTACTTCTTTTTAATTATTATAAAAACATTTGTAACATTTTTCTTATTTATAGTATTAAATTATAATTTTTATTTTTAAACCAATATAGATTTCTTTTTTCAATCACGTATTACTACCTATATGGCATTTAACCATTTTTTTAACTACTTCAAGTTAGAATTGAGAACAAAGGCACCAACATTTTCATGGTGGTATGGGAAAGCATTTTAAGGAAATTATCCCTGAAAATACAGAGCTTAGGTTTCAATGCCAACCTTCGTACTGTCAGACAAGTCTAGACGAGCCATACATCTAGTGCGCGTGTCCACCAATCTGGGATCGATGAGGTATTTGTCTTCTTTTAAGCTTTATTTTATTTGTCGATGCGTTAGCCAAAGTATTTACCCACTCTGGTGGACATGTTGTATGAATATCAAGCTCATTTAGTTTAGCTTCCAAGTTTTGGAGAGATTGAGGCTCGAATCCCGACCGCGTGTAATGTTTCTTAACTCTCATTTCCCACACATTCAGGTAGAGGTGTATATTCACTTTAAATTTTATCTTTATCCTCCCTACAGCACTATCATATTTAATATTTATGAGTATAGCCCTAGTGGATAGTAAGGCACGATTAAAAATAAAATGTTTATTTATAAATTAAGATATTAAGATGATTCTGCAGGGAAAAAAGGGATGCTGTGAGGGAACCTATAATTTGTTTGGTTAAATGTAGTGATATTCAACATTTTTCAACTCACAGCACAATGAACATGGCGTTAAAATTGTCAAGGCATACCATAAGTTTTTATCATTAAAATATTGAGTATTAAAATTGTGTTTACAAATTTGATAGGGTAGCTAAAATTTTAATAATTCTGTTATTTAAAAAAAATGTTCATAATTACTACTGTAGGTTTAAAAATAATTATTTTTGCTCAGAATAAATGCTAAAAAATGCTGAGATGGGTGGTGAACATTAAAATAATCTCTTCTAAGTCACCAATCTAGCATCAATGGTGGATCCATTGGGAGGCGTGAGAAAGGCACCTCCTCAAGAAATATTTAAGCTACTATCAACAATAATGATTAAAAAATTAAACCAATTAATCCATGCTATAGGTCTTACTAGTTGTAATATCACTTAATAGTTCATTAATCGGTTGCTTCACGTGTTAATTACCGTCAATAATAACTAATTTACATTTTAATACCTACATAATTTAACTAAACAAATGATCATAATACACAAATTAATATTCAGCGTGTATGCGTTTAGAAAAAAAAATTAATCAATTTTAAATTTTCTTTCAAATTGGGAAGATTTTTTTTATCAGAATTTTCAAAAGGAGAATCTCCCCCGACTCGCTCCCCCCACCTTATAAAATCCAGCCAAACACCCTACTCACGAAAATCATTTAACTGCCTCTGTCTGGGATTAAATTCAAAATTTGACCTCTCAGGTCATAGTCAGGCCAGTTAAATACGATTGCACTTAGCATACAATGCTTGTAATTATTTTTCTAAACTAACTAATAACAATTAAACTTAATTTGAGCTATTGTGTGCTACCTGCATGTGTTTTCTTCTCGTCCATTTCTATTTATCTCACAGTATTTGATTTAGTGGTGTTTCTAGTATATTAAAATTTATGCGGTGAGTGTTTACAACGTTTATACTGGCAAGCATATCTCTTCACTGAAATTACCTACATTTAAAATATAATGGGCGTTAAAATTATGAGAAAGTTAAACTAAACTTTTTTTTTACCAGGCACTTTTTCTTTGAAAGCAACGTAAAGAGATACATGAATGAAATAAAACCCTTTGTCTTTGTTATGTAAGGAAACAAAATGAAAATAAAATTAAAAACTAAAAAAAGTATTAGAATAGTTTTAAATTTTAAACTTTAAAGTGTTAATATTTTACGATCATATTACTTTAAAAAAAGTGTTTAAATGGTTCTATAAATATAATATATTAATGAAACTAATATGTGATAGAATCTACAACCCACTTTGAGTAAAATTAAAAGAAAAGATTTAAACTATTTAATTTAGAAGCCTTAAGTTAAAGAACGCTACACAAAAATATATTCCTTAGTCCTATCAATTGTTTTGATTATTTCACTTTTTCTTATGCTTTCGTACACTAACGATTTAAAATAAGTATTTTTAAATACCTTAGATGGTTGGAAAAGTGTATTTTAAGAGAACCAATCCAAATTCGTCTGGAGAATTCCTATAAGGCCTATAAGGAAACAATGTTGTGACCTTTCAATTCGAAATGAAGCATGCCTAAGGCACCTAATTATTAGATACTAAATATTTTACTAACCATGGCAGTCACAATTTGTCTTATAATTTTTAACGGGATAGTTTAGAAAATACTTTTTTGAGAAGTTAGATAGCATTCACACTGAAAAGTAAGCATATTATTGGTATCTATTTACTAGCTTGTTTCGTAATCCCAGTGAGATTTCCAAAGGAAAGCTATTCATTTTATGGGAAATAGTTTATAGAATTAATTAATATTTATCATTTTACTCAGAAGACCTTGCTACAATAGGCATAATTTAAAACCCAATCACTATTTTTGAATATATAATATATTAAATATCTCTGACATCAAAGTGGTATTAGCTCGAACTGGTGGTCACACGGTCTAAAGCGTGAATCTTTCAATATATTATATTGTTGGTGAGGTACACATATTGGCTGGATGAGGGTAGTTTTTAAAATGTGTTTTATTGCTATGGTTTCATCGCTCCGTCTCCAAGCTAATATACATGATTTTCCCCTAGGGTGCACTCCTAGTACTAGCCCCTTATATTAAGCTATTAATAACCTGCTTCGGTGGCCGTATGGCTTAAGGCGTTAAGCTTGCAATAGAATATACTGCTGAAAACTGGGAGATGGCACTCGATCCCGTTCAGATGTAGTGAGAGAGGTTTTACTAAAATGGTTTTCTACTTTCCATCCACGCCAATTCAGGTACATTGCCTTTAAATTCAAAGTTCCTGATTCCTAACACATCAGTGTAATTAGTACATACACGTATGACCCGATCGGATAGTTAGACGTGGTGCTAAAATATAAGTTGTTAATAGTCTTGGGGTTGAAAGAGTTAATTAAATACAGGTTATAAGAAAAGGTTTAAGTATAAGCAGATATAAGGTCCATCTGATAGCTCTGAAAAATTGAGAGCAAGTTCATTTCAGCTTCAAAAATTCATCAGGTAATTTTTAGGTGAATATGTTTTGTACTTTTCTGTATTCACTACACTCAAGGGCTAACAACACAGACAGGTCAAGTGTCTTATAAAGTCTTAACAACAAATATTAAAACAACTTTTAAACAAGTATCAGAAAATGCCGCTCAATCCTGGCAAGAAACTTACCACTAATTCTAGATTCCGTTCACGTGGTTCAACTATATCTCAGAGCTTCCTTTCATTTCCTCGACCAAGAGTAACTTTAATCCCCCCTCCCCCACCCGAGGGTGAGAAAGAGAGGGAGGGCTCTATGTTGGGGAGAAACGAACCAAGTTGATCTCGACCGACCCCACGGTTCGAGAACTGCCGTCAACCAGCCGGTAGTAATCTAGTATTTATGTCTGGAGCTGTGATATTCCCCGTTGAAACGTTAATACGCGACTCCTCATATCACGCGATGTTCATATGACACGTGAAATTAGCCGTACCCTGTGATTAAACTCCTTATGGACTTGATAAATAGAGAATCAAAGATAAGTTTCGAACAACCCGATAAAAAGACTGATCATTCCAATTTATAATCATGATATTATATTTTACAGAAGTAAGAAATTTGATTTTCGACATTTAAGATCTAAAAATTGGTTTCTTGATAAAAGATAACTGTTTTTCTTTTATTTGGCCTGGAAATTATTATTATATAGCTTTATTTAAATAAATAAGGTATGTATTGATACAGTGTTTAAAATAAAAACATATTTTGCATGAGTAGATGATTGCTTCAGTAGCAATTTTTCTGTTTGGTACCACGTCTTACTTCCCGTTCGGGTTATACGCTTCTGTACGAATTAATCTAATTGTCTTAGGGATGAGGAAGGCTATAGTCATAGGAAGTGTACCCCCATTTGCGTGGAGGAAGAATGAAAAACAATCTTGGAAAACTCACACTCCGTACACCCGACTGAGATTCGAACATCGATCTCCATGTCATAAGCAGGACTGCGGGAGTAGCGTCTTATATCATGCGGTCGCCGAAGTGGGTAGTAGCTATGAATAATAACATTATTATAAACACATTTTGATTCAAACAGTTCTTTAATATTCGTCATGAGCGTAATGGAATTTCAATATAGACTTCTTAACTGCAATTGCAAACATAGACTACTAAATTTACCTCCCGTTATCTATCACACCTCCGAACTCTCAAAAGAATTACGATTGATTATATTTCAGGCTAAAGTCAGTTTATAAACTGGTAAGGTTTGTTAAAAAAAACATTAATTTATTAAAAAACAATTTAATGGGACGTTAAATATTTAAAACTAGTTGTTGTGTGTTTGTCGATTCTTGCCTTAAACTACGCGGCCAAAAAATCAAGTAGAGATATATTAAGAACCACTTAAAACAATTAAAGTGAAGCTACAAATTATATATTTTAACTTTAATATATCCATCTATCAAAAAACAAAAAATAATAAGAAATACAAATAACAATAAAAAAATTCAAAATCATAATAATAAACAGAATCTGTTAATAACTGTAATGGCAATAACATGTAAATTGATTAATTTAATCCCACGTCTGTGGACACATAAAACCAATACCAAGGTCATTTAATCTGGTACTGCAAGCTATGGAAGGTCGGGGATAGAATCCCAGTTGGCTGTAATGAGGTATTTTAAAAATCATTTCCCGTACTCCACCATGCAAATGCGGGTACCTTTTTCTAAGTTATGCACCTATTATTATCTCTAACCTAATGGCGTAACTACATTTTGCCTATCTGGGATTTCTTTTTTCACAAATCCTGAGATTTGAATGAGCAAGAAAATTGCCCTTGACTATTTTTTGGCTAGCTACGACAAGTAAAAATTAATTTTAAATACTTAAAAGATAAAAAGTTAACACCTTTAAAAATGTTTTTTCCCTGCTTCACCAACATTCCCTTCCCAGATTATATATACTGTGAATGATTGGGAGGGTTTGTTTAAAACATGTTGCTGGACATATACTCTTGGGTCGGAATGGAAAGATGAAAGTGCATTAAACATTTTATTGATATATCCAAGGTTTTGAAGAAGAGAGAGATGAATGAAACTTGTTAGGATTCCTCGATTGATAATACCCATTATCCAACCACTTTAATTTTCTTGGTAATACAGATGGGTCACAAGGCCTAAAGGGAAGACTTAAAGGGAAGTTAAAGTTCCGTAATTTTGAAGTTTTTAAAATAAAAAACCTTTTTGGTCAAAATACGTGGAATATTGCCACATTAGATACTACTATATTTAGTTTAATTCTATACATAATATAATAAACTGAAAGGTATCTAAATATTTGTCACGGACAACGTTAACTTTGAACTGTGACTTTTCTCTTTAATTTAAAAAGTTTTTGGTCGAATTCCAGAATGCCCATGACAAATATTCAAGTATTCTTTTGAAGTTGTAAAAAATCAAGCTAAATAATATCTACTGAATACATTTACGATTTATTTTGGCCGAAAGGGTTTTTGTTATAGAAAACTGTAAGAATACTTATCTTAAGAAAAGCTCCGTTTTTCCCCCCTTTAAATACAAAAATGAACCTTAAATAAATTGTCTGGGTTATCAAGGTGTTCTCTCTTTCTTTCTTTCTCTCTCTCTCTCTCTCTCTCTCTATATATATATATATATATATACACACTTCTAGCACCACTTCTTGCTATCCATTTGTGCTATACGCCTATGTACTAATTACACTAATGTTTGAGGGATTAGGAAGGTTTAATTTAGAGGGCGTGCACTTGCATTTGGGTGAGGGGAGAGTAGAAAACTATTTAGGAAAAAAAACCCAAGGATTGAAACCCAAACTCTGCGTCTTGGGCAGTCTAGTCTATTGCGAAAGTATCGCCTTAGACAATGCTGCCACCGAAGCGTGTCATTTTAAATATTATTATCCGTATATAATAGCACAAGTAAGCGCAGTCGCATGTCGGAACTGTTGGTATCGCTTGCGTTCAGCCAATCAGAAACAAATGTAGGAGCACCACTGTATTCAAATTAAGAGAATAATTAGTTGTTCAAGAATAAAAGTTCGTGAAATTATATAGTAAAAGGTATTGTAATTTAAATTCCTCAATAAGAGTAGTAACTTAATACATATTTAATATATAATTATTATTCTAATTAACTTGCGTTTATAAACTTTAACATGACTTTATTGATGGAGTCATATTGGTTGAAATTACTAGTACGTTTATTGACATTATTTTAAGACAGTTTTTGTCTAGGCAGAAAAAACAAACGTGAACGAGAAACATCCAACAAGCGGGTGCGACTGATTGTCGAGTGGTTATACACGGTTTCCTCATCTACCTTCCCCAACCTCTTAATCTACCTTCCACAACCTCCTCATCTACCTTCCACAACCTCTTCATCTACCTTCCACAACCTCCTCATCTACCTTCCCCAACCTCTTCATCTACCTTCCACAACCTCCTCATCTACTTTCCGCAACCTCCTCATCTACCTTCCACAACCTAAACCTCCTCATCAACCTTCCACAACCTTCTCATCTACCTTCCCCAACCTCATCATCTACCTTCCCCAACCTCATCATCTACCTTCCCCAACCTCCTCATCTACCTTCCACAACCTCTTCATCTACCTTCCACAACCTCCTCATCTACCTTCCACAACCTCTTCATCTACCTTCCACAACCTCCTCATCTACTTTCCGCAACCTCCTCATCTACCTTCCACAACCTCCTCATCAACCTTCCCCAACCTCCTCATCAACCTTCCCCAACCTCCTCATCTACCTTCCACAACCTTCTCATCTATCTTCCCCAAACTCATCATCTACCTTCCCCAACCTCTTCATCTACCTTCCACAACCTCCTCATCTACTTTCCGCAACCTCCTCATCTACCTTCCCCAACCTCTTCATCTACCTTCCCCAACCTCCTCATCAACCTTCCCCAAACTCCTCATCTACCTTCCACAACCTTCTCATCTATCTTCCCCAACCTCATCATCTACCTTCCCCAACCTCCTCGTCTACCTTCCACAACCTTCTCATCTACCTTCCCCAACCTCCTCATCTACTTTCCACAACCTCCTCATCTACCTTCCCCAACCTCTTCATCTACCTTCCCCAACCTCCTCATCAACCTTCCCCAACCTCCTCATCTACCTTCCCCAACCTCATCATCTACCTTCCCCAACCTCCTCATCTACCTTCCACAACCTCTTCATCTACCTTCCACAACCCTCTCATCTACCTTCCACAACCTCCTCATTTACCTTCCACAACCTCCTCATCTACCTTCCACAACCTCCTCATCTACCTTCCACAACCTCCTCATCTACCTTCCACAACCTCCTAATCCCTACACAATAACCTAAATAAGGGCGGATTGCCTGGATGTGACGAAAATATTATTATTGAAAAAGGTTTGAAAATATTGCTATAAATTTTGCATTTATTAGTAAAAGTTTATTAGTTTAGTTCTTGGAAAATCTATCATCTTGTAATAAACAAGATCCTTAAATTTAGAATCTTGAATTTATCAATTTTGTTAGAGCAGCATGCGTGAACAATGGACTATAACTCACAGGAGTGAGGCAACTTTTCAAGCCGGTTTATTACTCAAATGTTGGTAAGCTGCGCTACCACAAGAACCAGTAACCATAATACTGTCGCCAAGAATACTTTATTTTTATGAATGGCGAAAAATAGAATAATACCTCCAGCGATGAATGCATCGTCAATGTTTACTAAAGAACTAGGTTAACCCTTGCACATTTACTAACGTGAATTTGCTCAGGAATTTGTTTTACAAAAGGATTTTTTAATGAAAACTAAACCAAACAACCGAAGATAATATTTTCATTTATATTGTTTCCTATAGAGTTTATTGTTAAAAATCAAACTTATTTACTTACTTTATGGCATTAGGGACTAGAAAGTACTCTTCCACACTTACAAACGTACGCCATCTATCCCTATCTTGAGTTAGTTATATCCAGTCCACCTCATTACATCCTATCACTTTCAGGTCCATTCTAATATTATCTTCCCATCTGCGTCTAGGTACTCCCGATATTATATTCCCGTTGGTTTACCAGTCAATATCCTGAACATGGTTCTAGATTCTCCCATGATCGCTGCATGTCCTGCCCGCCGTAATCTACAAGACTTGATTATCCTAACAATGCCTTGGGAGGAATACAGGCTATCTAACTCATCATAATGTAACCTCCTCCACTTTCCAATATCTTAATCCCTTTCTTGGACAAAATAGATTGTTTTCTAGTAACCTATACATTTATTTTCGTCATGTATGCCAAGAGAGAACGTTTTGCATGCAGTTTATAAAGAACAACCTGTAAATTATTATTCTCTATAGTTTTAGTTCATTAAAAAATGTAACATGACCAATAATATTCATCCTACACGATAGTTTCACCGTCTAATGTATGAGGCTTGCAATATACTGTGGATTGCGAGTTTTGGAGAGGCTGAGATTCGAATCTAGGTTGGGTGGAATTAAGAATAGTTTACCAAAAGTGATTTATCACTGCGGTTTTCCTTTCTTTTCTCCCTGGCAATTCATGTACATTTGTTATAAGTTACCCTCCGAATCACTATTCTTAAAATAATTAGTTAATAAGCTTGGTGTCAAAGTAATGATTAAACTCTTACTATTTTAGACGTGTTGGAAGTTTAAGATAGAAAAAAAAATCTTTAAAAAATATTTAAAGGCTAATTTATAGGGGCTTTAATGTACTCAAAAATTAGATAAGATGAATGAATATTAGTATTAACAAATTAAGTTGTTTAAAGATACCACACACATGGATAAACCTGTATCGGTGGTACAAATGTTTAAGGCATCATTTTATAGAGAGATTGGATTACATATTACTGAAAGATTGGGGCTCGAATCTTGGTCGGGTATATTATGGGTGATTTTTCAAGATGGTTTCTCCCACCTCCTCAATGCATCTTTATATACAGTTAGTATAATTAGTATGCGGATAGACCGGGTGAGTATTTAGAAGCGGTACTCACAAAAAAAAATTAATTTGTGAAAACATAACCAGAAAATTAGTTAAACTTATCTTGGTTTTTACCTTCTCAAAAATTGATATTTCTGGTTAAATTTTCTTCAAACTTGGCATATTATGTCCTGGTTTTTAACTTAAATTCTAAAACAATCTCACCAGATCAAGATTATTGTTCCTACTGTTTATCTAAATTCCTGATCCAGATGGTTCTGGTAGCAATGTGAGATACACTTTCACACATTATTTTGTTTGTAAATAGTTTAATAAAACAGTCATTAGAAGAAATATGAGCTCTCAATGTGGTCTCCACGCACTTAGACTCTGAACTCAAGTGGACACAATGCAAATTAAGAGGGTCACATAGAATGGTCAAGCAGTTGCATTCAAGTTTAATGGGAAGACCATTTGGAACATTTAACACGCCTCTCAGTTCATCTTATTAATAGTTTATTTTGTTTTATGTACTCACTTGATGTCATAAGAGGTAACCTATTATTTAACTTTTTACATTAATTAATTAATTGAAATATTTTTTTCCGGCATTTAAAAAGAAAAGAAATTGTGTGTATGCCATGATACAGCTTATTGTTTTATATTGTGTCGAAATGATAAATTCTAGCATTCAAATGAAAGTTCTGATGAATTAATGTCATTCCTCTTCTAAAATTACCTTATAATATATACTCTTTAGATTATTATTATTATTATTATTAGGTGTTCTGTCTTACGACAGGTCCATTCCTTTTGCCAGTGAACTGATAGCTTCAATACGCCCTGCCCTTTCCTCCTCCTTCAGCTCCCAGATTATATTATGCCGATTAAATAGTTCTGGTGTTGAACGTGCCAATAAGTATATTTACTTCTGAAGGATGTAAGTAGAACTACCATGAAAATGTATCCTAACTGGCTTTAAAGGAAAGAGGGGGGAACAACTTATTATGAAATACCCTCAGAGCCGCTTTCTAAGATATCACATTCATGCTAGAATTGCTTGCTGAAGATGGGAAGATCGGGGGTAGAATACCTGTCGGGTCTACTGAGTGTAGTTTTCCCTAAATGGTTTCCCAATCTCCTTCCAAGCAAAATACGGTAGATTACCTGTATAATTATTCCTAACTCACCCTGACCCCCTAGAGTAATGATCATATATACGTATAGCCTGTACAGGTAGTAAGATGCGGCGATAAAAAAAACTACCCTTAATACACACGGCCAAGGTCCAAGGCGTGATATTCCCACCAAATCAAATTAGCTCAACGCCTTAGTCTATGTGAGCCCCGATGAAGGTCCTAGTTCGCAAATGACATTTGGTACAATAAGGGATAATCCCAACTGAAATAGCCTTACACATTCTTCCAGGTTCCTAATAGGGCGTTTGGAAGGGTTTTAAAACACCTGTTAATCTTTACTTGTACTATTGACTCGCGTTTATATAGTCAGTATCTTTAAAATCAAAGATAATTTAGTTAGGTTAGGTTAGGCTATGTTACATTAGTTTATTATAGGAT